>QLTV01003909.1:155689-176784 GCA_003457575.1 Thermophis baileyi | reverse complement strand
GGAAGGGGGAGGGATGGAGGAAAGAGGGAAGGAGGGAAAGAAGGAAGGGGGGAGGAGAAGGGGAAAAAGGAGAAGGAAAGAAGGGGAAGGAAGGAAGGAAGGGGAAGGAAGGAAGGAAGGAAGGAAGGAAGGAAGGAAGGAAGGGTTGCATATAAGATAATATGGCTGTCAAGCCTGAATCTGACCAGGCTGTGGGGTTGTTTCTATCATGGGTTATTCTCACATGAATTCAGGTTGACACAGTTTGAAGCTGAAGGGGGAGAGCAGAGGTGGATGGAGTCTTCAGTCAAAACAACATAGTTAGCCAATGAGTCAGATACATTCCAACGGCTGGCTGGCCAGAGGAGGAGGAGAGAAGTCCCCAAGCAACCAGCTCTTGTCCCGATTGGGCAGTGTGACATATTGTTTTGGGGAAAATGAGAAATGCTTACTTTAAGTGGGGTGGAAAGCGCAGGAATCTTTAGTACTGGCTTTCCGCCAGTTTGTGCCAAGATGATGTATCTAAATAAATTTGTTCTTTGAGGAAGTGGAGTTCGATTTGTGATGGGTACATTAATTGGAACCTGACAATGGCATTGTGTAATGTTTTGTATAATGTGTACTACCAACATTCTGAGACAAACTTCTAAGAGGCCAACAAAATGTATACAGGAGTTCTGACTTGCTATTCTTCAAAGCAACTGTGCATGTAGATTATGGATTCCTGCCCCTTGAAAATTATTTATTTCTGATCTTACACTGCATGCAAACCATCTACTGTAAATGTCATCTAAAGTGAATTTGGAAGACTTATTTAGTCTTTTCGTTATTTGCTGCAATTTAATATTTCAGGCAACGTTATGCTATCTGTCAAGTCAAAAGCTTTCTCTGTAAGTTCCTAGCAGAAAGACATGAATTATAAAATAGAGATGGAAATCGCAGGTTGAAAATTAACATTTAAAAACTCTAGCTTTCTGTTTGTTTGAGGCCTGAATTCATTGAGTGTTGTTTACCTCCTTCATTTCTGCGGTCTGTTTACAGCCTGACTTGCTGTTTAAATGGAACATTCATTTCCCATTCAACATTTTGCAAAGCTTTTGATGATGATTGTAGTAACAAGTGTTTCTTGGGTAGGCAGTCATCCCTTCAAGATATTGAGAGCTTTAGAGAAGTGTGTAACATTCAAACAGCTTTTGCTTTAAGTCAAACTCTTCGTCTATCTATTGCCGCATTGTTCAATCTCTGCTAGGGGCTTTTCAAGATTCCTGACAATATTTTCTAGCCCTTCCTAAAGGATGTCTAACAGGGAAGACCAAAAAAGCCAACACAGTTCTAGCCTGCATAAACAGAGGGATAGAATCAAGATCACGTGAAGTGTTAATACCGCTTTATAATGCCTTGGTAAGGCCACACTTGGAATACTGCATCCAGTTTTGGTTGCCATGATGTAAAAAAGATGTTGAGACTCTAGAAAGAGTGCAGAGAAGAGCAACAAAGGTGATTATGGGTCTGGAGGCTAAAACATACAAAGAACAGTTGTTGGAATTGGGTATGTCTAGTTTAATGAAAAGAAGGACTAGGAGTGACATGATAGCAGTGTTCCGATATCTCAGGGGTTGCCACAAAGACGAGGGAGTCAAGCTATTCTCCAAAGCAGCTGAAGGCAAGACAAGAAGCAATGGATAGAATGGAAACTAATCAAGGAGAGATCCAACCTAGAACTAAGAAGAAATTTCCTGCCAGTTAGAACAATCAGTGGAACAACTTAGCAATAGCAATAGCACTTAGACTTATATACCGCTTCACAGTGCTTTACAGCCCTCTCTAAGCAGTTTACAGAGTCAGCATATTGCCCCCAACAATCTGGGTCCTCATTTTACCCACCTCGGAAGGATAGAAAGGCTGAGTCAACCTTGAGCCGGTGAGATTTGAACTGCCGAACTGTAGCTAGCAGTCAGCTGAAGTAGCCTGCAGTACTGCACTCTAACCACTGCGCCACTGCGGCTCATAACTTGCCTCCAGAAGTTGTAAATGCTCCAACACTGGAAGTTTTTAAGAAGTTTTTAAGAAGAGACTGGACAGTCATTTGTCTGAAATGGTATAGGGTTTCCTGCCTGAGCAGGGGGTTGAACTAGAAGACCTCCAAGGTCCCTTCCAACTCTGTTATCCTATCCTATCCTATTCTAAAAGTCAAAGGGGAGCTATAGTTGGGCAAGCAAAGTCCCATCTACTTTGTACAAGTTGACTTTTTGATCTCCTGCAGATACCCCATGAGTGGGGCTGACCTTAGGCCGATCCACATAAAACATCAATACTTCAACCACTAAGCAGACAAGGGTCCTATAGCGTAGCTTGTCCAGGAATCAAATGAGATCAATATCTTTATTTAGTAATAAAATCACGGAGTGAAGAGCCGTTTTGCCCATCCGGTCCAAGTCCCTGCTTTAATATGAAAGAATTCATACTAAAATGTCCCCACTCAATAGTTGTCTAACCTTTGCTGGATTGCAATAGAGCCCACCAGGTCTTGGAGAATCGATTCCACTATCAAACTACTGATGTGCTAGGAAGTCCTTTCCTAAAATCTCAATAAAACCCGGCTTCTTGTTCCTTAAATTCGATATGCCGCATCTTGCACTCTGAAAGGAAACAGGTCTTCCACTTCTACCTGACATCCCTTCAGATGCTACCCTACCCCCTTCTCCCCTCGAGGCTAAATATACATGGTTCTTCCGTGTCTCGTCATAAGATACATCTGTGGTGGCAATGCGAAAGAGCTTTGTTCTTGCGTGGAATGTAGTGACATATTTGGTTTCTATTTCTTATTAAGAAAAGTCTAGACGTTTAGAGATCTTTATGAGCTAACTTGGTTGTTTTTCCATTCTTGCTTGCTGAATAAAGCAGGGTGAGCATCTTCACATATCTTCAAACCTGTGAAAATCTCGGATTTTCAATTCCTATCCCAGAGTGCGTATAGTCAAGGCTGTGGTTTTCCCAGTTGCAATGTATGGCTGTGAAAGTTGGACCATAAGGAAGGCTGAGCGCCAAAGAATTGAGGCCTTTGAACGATGGTGCTGGAGAAGACTCCTGCGAGTCCCTTGGACTGCAAGGCGATCAAACCGGTCAGTCCTAGAGGAGATCAACCCTGACTGCTCTTTAGAAGGCCAGATCCTGAAGAGGAAACTCAAATACTTTGGCCACCTAATGAGAAGGAAGGACTCACTGGAGAAGAGCCTAATGCTGGGAAAGATTGAGGGCAAAAGAAGAAGGGGACGACAGAGAATGAGGTGGCTGGATGGAGTCACTGAAGCAGTCGGCGTGAGCTTAAATGGACTCCAGAGGATGGTAGGGGACAGGAAGGCCTGGAGGAACGTGGTCCATGGGGTCGCGATGGGTCGGACACGACTTCGCAACTAACAACAACAACAACATCCCAGAGTCACGTGCCACACAGTCAAGATCAGGTCTTGCCATCTCTTGACCAAAGCAGGGCCATGAAGTCAGGGTGCCAGATTTTGGTAAAAAAAAAAAAACCTTGACGTTGTTGTTGTTTGTGGGAGTTTCTGCACAAAGCCTAGCATAGGGTGTTGTGGTAACTGTCAGCCCTTGGTTTATCTCTTCTGTGAAGGCGAGTATACGTGTCCCAGGATAATGTTGCAGAATTCAATCTGAGTTGGTCACTGGGGCGAGAGGTTTCATCTTCCAAGCTTTAGGACTTAACCTGAAACCCATCCTCAAGGAATATTCTCTCTCTCTTCGGAATTCTGGTGAGAAAGAAGTTCCCTGAGGATGGACTCCAGCACGAGTCCAAAAGTTTGGAAGACTAAACCTCTGGTCTCAGTGAACAACTATGATTGGATCCTATCTCTGCTGTCCCAAAGGTGCTTTTTTCAAGAGGCAACTGGACTTTGTGGTTTTTCTTTGAAGACGTTTCACTTCTCATCCAAGAAGCTTCTTCAGCTCTGACTGGATGGTGGGGAATAAAACGCATGGCATACCATCGGACCATGATGGCGAACCTATGGCACACGTTGCTCTTCCGGGTTCTGGCGCGCCAGCCAGCTGGTTTGAAAGAGGGGTCAAAGAGGCCATCTAGGTCAAAACTGAACAGCCCTCTTTCAACAGAGGGGGAGGGATAGGGCATCATCTGTCTCCAGTTTACAACACAGTCCTTTCAGCAGTTCCAAGAAGGCTCCACACCCATTTGCACCACTCAGGTGACCCTGAAGACACAGATAAACCTCCAGTGGCCTCAACGACTCTCTAAAAGGATGCAAATGACCAGCTGTCTGCAAGGAGTATAAATCCTTCCATTCCCCACCATCCAGTCGGAACTGAACAAGCTTCTTGGATGAGAAGCAAAACGTCTTCAAAAAAGAAAAAAGAAAGAAAGTCCAGCTGCTTCTTGAAAAAGCACCTTTGGGACAACCAGACCTGGATGACTGAGAATCTCCATAGATATTTATCTCTGCTGTCATTATTAAGGATTGTAAGAGATTTGAGTATTATCTTGCTTGGTATGTATGCTTTTTATGTTATGCTATTAAATCTGTTTGTTTGAGTTAAGAATAAAGGTTAAAATCTCTTTATTTAATGTCTCTGGCGATTCTCAGTCATCCAGGTTACGGTTGTCCCAAAGGTGCTTGTTCAAGAGGCAACTGGACTGTCTTGGTTTTTCCTTGAAGATGTTTCACTTATTTATTTATTTTATTTATTTTATAAAATTTATATGCCGCCCAACTCCCGAAGGACTCTGGGCGGCTTACATCATAAAAAATAAAACATATAAAAACAATTTAAAAAAGAAAGGGGAAAAAAAAAACCCCCAACTATATTTAAAATAAAACATTCACATAGGGTGAATGTTTCAGAACTGAAGATGCTTCTTGGATGAGAAACGAAACATCTTCAAGCAAAAACAAAGTCCAGTTGTCTCTTGAAAAAGCACCTTTGGGATTACTGCTGAGCTCTTTATCCCTGGGCCCAAAAGAACCAATTGCCTGGGCTGCCCTGACACTCAGCAAAGCAACATGTCTGACCTTAAATCAGGGGTGTCAAATTCAAGGCCCGGGGGCCAGATCCAGCCCGTGGGGTGCTTAGATCTGTAAGGCCTCCCTGGAAACAGCAAAGGACCAGCCCACGGTGCCTCTGCCAGTGAAAACAGAGCTCAGGAGGGCCACGTGCGGCCCTCCCGAGCTCCATTTTCTCTGGCAGAGGGTTGCAGGAGGCCGTCGCATCTAAAAACAGAGCTCGTGAAGATTGTGCACGCCCCTGCCAAGCTCCATTTTCGCTGGCAGAGGGTGGCAGGAGGCTGTCGCAGGCAGAAATGGAGCTCGGGAACTGGTTTTCGCTGACAGAGCGCTCAGACCACCGCAAGTGCCCCCGACACAAGCTGGCCATGCCCACCCTGGCCACACACACCCTGCCCCCCCCCGATGTCAAACACAACCCTGATGCGGCCCTCAATGAAAGCGAGTTTGACACCCCTGCCTTAAATCATTCTCAGTTTCCTGTCCATCAATTCCACTTTTAAAGCATGGTGCCCTCATCCAAATACAGCATTTGACAGCCGACCACCACAAACCAAACTATAACGATTATTTCCCGTCTCGCCCCAAATAAAACCTACATGAAAGTCTAATGATCATCCTAATACCTAATCTTAGCTGCTGGCCATCTCTCCTAAAACAAACTTATAGAAACAAGCCCTTTTCTAATCAGGGGTCGCGAAAGCTTACTCCCGATTTTTTTCTGCCACCCTGGGTGGCAAAGCTCTGGAAAGGCCAAACCAACGAAGTCCTCCTGCTGTCACAGAATGCTTCAGTTCCTCCTCCTGCCAATTACTTACCCCAGAAATCAATTTTTTTTTACCCAGTGTGGCCATTAGTATGCTAATTATTCTGACGGGCTCTTTGAACGCGGTATGGAGAATTTGTGATTATGCCAAAACAGATGTGTGCCCTGGGTTTTCGTGCTGCGCGTTTCCCGATTGTAAACATTTCCCATATTTCTTGGGAGAATTGGTTGTTTGTCTTTCCTCCGCTCGCCACCCACCCACCCGTCCTGAGCCGAAGAAAAAATCCCCCCCCCTCTTTTGAATCTCGGTTTTCTAAATTATTCTGCCCCTCAACCACAATATGAAAAGAAACATCTGCTTCCAAGCAACTGGGCAAAGGGGAATTCAATGCATAAGATGCTTGTAACAAAACTAAGAGAAAGCCTTTTTTTTTTTAATAAGAAAACAACAGATCCCAAGTGTGGCTTCGATAGTGAATATACCGCTTTAGGGGATACATCTGCAAACTACTCGAATTTGCCAGTCAGATCCTGGTAGTCCCCTTATCACACAATGCACTCTTTGGCTCTTATAATCCTGAATTTCTTTCTCTGAACAACAGACAATGCTACTACCCTTCAGAAAGCCCTTGACTATGTGCCAGAATGGTCAAACAAGTGGCAACTTCAAATCTCAATCAACAAATGCTCTGTCTTGCACATTGGCAAAAAGAATCAGAACACAAAATACAAGCTTGGAGGACACGACCTTGTAGACGACCCTCATTCTGTCAAGGACCTTGGAGTACTCATATCTAATGATCTAAGTGCCAAAGCCCACTGTAACAACATTGCCAAAAAGGCACTAAGAGTAGTCAACCTAATCCTGCATAGCTTCGCTCAGCTCCATCCAGTCACCTTGGCTCTATCGTGAATTAAGGGACTTCAGGGTCGTAAAAAGAAAATAAATGAATGAAATAAATATAGGAAATAAGTAATTAAATGTTCCTCCCCAGATCCATCAAAGACTTTAGGATTCTCGCTCAGAATCACATTGCCGCTTCTTTTATTTTGGTTGAGTTCCTAACAAGTTAAATCCTATACCCTGGTTTCATAGAAAATCTGCTGTGTCCAAAAACACACTGTGGCTAGATAGTAGTTTGTAGTACATATCCTGGTTCATACAAATACAAAAGCAGTTGTTGTATTTGTGCAACATGTATACAAGCCTAACTATGGGGTACAGAATGTTTGGGAGCTATGTAAAGACAGCCATCCCCATATATTTGTTTGAATGTATTTGGATACAAGGAAATGCAAGTGCAACTTTCCATTAAGTCTCTGCTCAATCCAAGGAGATGAACAAGAAAGTAAAAGTCTTGGGACAGGCTAATTAAGACCATCCAGGGACCTATTCAAACAAATAAATAAAATAAAATAAATAAAAAAAGTCACTGGAACGAAGCCTGTTTATAGCAATAGCTTTTAGACTTATATACCGCTTCATAGTGCTTTAAAGCCCTCTCTAAGCGGTTTACAGAGTCAGCAAATTGCCCCCAACAATCTGGGTCCTCATTTTACCAACCTCGGAAGGATGGAAGGCTGAGTCAACCTTGAGCCTGGTGAAATTCAATCTGCCAAACTGCTGGCAGCCGGTGATCAGCAGAAGTAGCCTGCAGTACTGCACTCTAACCACTGCGCCACCGCGGCTCATATGCTGCTTACAGGCTCTCAATGGGTGGAATTTGGCTTAGAATTGAGAATGGGAATGAATGCCGTCCTTAAACAAATAGCAGGAGCTTGCAAGAGATAAAACCGGAAGGAAATACAAAGTTAAAAGGTAACACTCAAACAGGAAACCACAGCCTAAGCTAGGAACCACCAAGAACTAACAGGCAGCGGTCGAAAATATCTGGATTCTTACTTTCTGGTCGGAGGAAGACCCAACCTGGAAATAAGCAGCAATTTCCTGACAGCAAGAACAATTAATCAATAAATGTAATGTGAGAACAGTTAATAATTAAATGATTAATCAAAGCTTGCCTCCCAGAATTGTGGGTGCTCCTTGCTGGAGGTTTTCAAGAAAAGATTGGATAACCATTTGTACAGGATAGCAATAGCAATAGCACTTGGATTTATATTCCGCTTTACAGTGCTTTACAGCCCTCTCTAAGCGGTTTACAGAGTCAGCCTCTTGCCCCCAACAATCAGGGTCCTCGTTTTATCGATCTCGGAAGGACGGAAGGCTGAGTCGACCTTGAGCCTGGTGAGATTTGAACTGCCGAACTGCAGGCAGCCGGCAGGCAGCAGAAGTAGCCTGCAGTACTGCACTCTAACCACTGCGCCACCGTGGCTCATGGTAGTATAAGAACTCCAGCCTTGTGCAGAAGGTTAGACTCAAAGACCTCCAAGGTCCCTTCCAGCCTTAGGATTCAATGATTCTACACTCCCACCAACACAGACAGGGCAAGCCACTAGTATATAAACAGGGAGCCAACTTCCTGCTAGCACTGACGATGTTACCTAGTTTGGTAGCGAAACGTCTGCAAGAAAACAACCAAGGTCAGAGAGCACCAAGAATCCCACAAAAGTAACTGTCTAAAATATTTCTTTCACTTTTTCCTTCCTCTTTTTTCCCTCTCACTGCCTCTTTTTCATTCTTCCTTCCCAGCTTGGCAAGAATGGGTAATTTTATCAGAAGTTTAAATAGTTTCTCATAGAAAGACTTTGGAGATTAAGCTGAAGGCTAGACAACAATAGGTGGAGAGGTGCTGATTGGGATTTCAAGATACATTTACTGATAGAAAAGAATATTTCTAGTTTCAGGGTTGAAATGAGGGGTCCTTGGTGCTCTCTGATCTTGGTTGTTTTCTTGCAGACGTTTCATTACCCAACTAGGTAACATCATCAGTACTAGAAGAGAGTGGGGTTGGAGGAGGAAGAGGAGGGTGAAGGGGGGGGGTGGTGGTGAGAGGGGGGAGTAGGAGTAGGAGGAGGAGGAGATCTGTGGGGTCCTTGGTGCTCTCTGAGCTTGGTTACATTCTTGCAGATGTTTCATTATCCAACTAGGTAACATTATCAGTACTAGAAGGGGGGAGGAGGAAGGAGGAGGAGGAGGAGGAGGAGGAGGAGGAGGAGGAGGAGGAGGAGGAGGAGGGGGGGGAGGAGGAGGAGGAGGAGGGGTACAAGGAATATAACAATTGTGAGGTCCTTGGTGCTCTCTGAGCTTGGCTGTCTATAGAGATTCTGAATCATCTGGGTCATGGTTGTCCCAAAAGGTGCTTTTTTTTCCCAAGACACAACTGGACTTTTGGGTCTGAGCTTGGTTGATTTCTTGCAAACATTTCATGACCCGACTAGGTTATAACATCAGTGCTAGGAGGGGGTGGCACCAGGCTAGGTAGGTGTGGGGTCCGTGGCGCGCTCTGAGCTTGGTTGTTTTCTGGAAAACGTTTCATTGCCCAACTAGGTAACATCATCAGTACTAGAAGAGAGAGGGGTTGGAGGAGGAAGAGGAGGAGGAGGAGGAGGAGGAGGAGGAGGAGGAGGAGAGGAGGAGGAGGAGGAGAACTGTGGGGTCCTTGGTGCTCTCTGATCTTGGTTGTTTCCTTGCAGACATTTCATTACCCAACTAGGTAACATCATCAGGGCTAGCAGGTACATTTACTCATTTTACCTCTTTTAAAGGCCTTCCCATAAAGGCAGACCTGCATATATTTTATGCAACAGAAGACCACATCAACCTATAAGCAGCACACTGGGGTGTAATGTTTTAAAATTAAGAAAGCATAAAACCATCCCCACATTCAAAATTGTATTCAAAATTGTGCTGCACCTTGAATGTTGTCATCTTAAAGCTATACAGGTAGTCCTCGACTTACAACAGTTCATTTAGCAACCGTTCCAAGTTACAACGGCACTGAAAACAGGGGTGAAATGCTACTGGTTCGGGCTGGTTCTCCCGAACCGGTAGTAAAAAATACTACTGGTTCGCAGAACCGGTAGTAAAAAATACTAAAAAAGGTTTTTTTAAAAAAGTTCCGACGATCGCTGATCTTTGGAACTTTTTTTTCCCCTAAAGCCTGCTAGGCCAAAAACGGGGTCATCTAGTCCAACCCTGCTCCAGCAGGACATGGTTAAAGTGAGTTTCTGTCTTTTGATCCCCCAGTCACATGACCACATAGCCACGCCCACCCAGTCACATGACCCCCACCAAGCCATGCCCACCATGCCACGCCCACAGAACCGGTAGGAAAAAAAATTAGATTTCACCACTGACTGAAAATAATAACTTATAACCATTTTTCACACTTACGACCTTTGCAGCATCCCAATGGTCATGTGATTTACCTTCAGATGCTTGACAACTGACTCATATTTATGACGGTTGCAGTGTTCAGGAGTCATTTTGCGACCTTCTGACAAGCAAAGTCAATGGGGAAATCAGATTCACTTAACAACCGGGTTACTAACTTAACAACTGCAGTGATTCACTTAACGACTGTGGCCAGAAAAGTCGTAAAACTCACTTAACGAATGTCTCGCTTAGCAACAGAAATTTTGGGCTCAATTGTGGTCGTAAGTCGAGGACTACCGGTACCTGCAAATATTCTTCTTTTCTCTCTCTATTTGGCTCCTGTTTAGTTGCATTTAATATCTGGTCCCTGCTATTACATCATCTGTGGGTTTTTTAAGCATGCTTAAATTAGCCATTTTTATTTTGTAGAAGAAGAAAAAATGCTTCTTCTATTCTTTGCCTTTATGGCTTTTTAATGCTTCCAGCAATTTTGAAAGCGGATAGGTTTCAGCCGGAAATGTTCAAGATCGAAAGCACATTTTGGACAAAAGCCCGCAGCTAACCTTTGCATGGAATAGAAGTGGACCACTTAAGTTCCCTTTTCAAAAATGTGCGGCTGAATTAATACGTAGTTTTGGCTTTTAAGATTATAGGAAATCAATAATCTCCTGTGTCCAGAGAAATTGCATTTCAGTAGAACACTATTCTCTGCTCTATAGAGCAGTGGTTAAGCCGAGTATTGACCAATTCAGCAGCAATTAAATAGACAAACTTAGTTCAAACATGGAAAGGAAGGGGGGGGAAGGATGATCAATTTTGATACTAATGGTCAAGCTCTATTAACTTTTTGAAGCATAGGTTTGCAGATGGGTTAGAGTGAGACCATTTTTTTGTAAACAACTGAGATGTTATGTCCTGAAGTAATTATAATCTTCCTTCCTTCTTTCCTTCCTTCCTTCTTTTCTTCCTCTTTCCTTCCTTCCTTCCTTCCTTCCTTCCTTCCTTCCTTCTTTCTTTCTTTCTTTCTTTCTTTTCTTCCTTTCTTCTCTCCCTCCCTCCCCCTCCCTCCTTCCTTCCTTTTTCCTTCCTCTTCTTTCCCTTCCTCTCTCCCTTCCTCCCTCTTTATCCACTCTCTTTCCTTCCTTCCTTCCTTCCTTCCTTCCTTCCTTCCTTCCTTCTTTCCTTCCCTCTCCTCCTCCCTTCCTTTTTCCTTCCTTCTCCCTTCCTTCCCTCCCTCTCTCCCTTCCTCCATCTTTCATTTCTCCCTCCCTCCCTCCCACTTATTCTTCCTTCTTCCTATCCTTCCTTCTTCTTTCCTCCCTCCCTCTTTCATTTCTTCCTTCCTCCCTCTTTCATTTCTCCCTCCCTTCTATTCTCCATTCTTTCCTCCCTCCCTCCCTTCCCCATAAAATGTCTAAAGACATATTTAAAAATCAGAAGAAAAAAATAGCTTAAACCAGATTGCCAGTATCTTCTGGTCACTGCATTTTCTGCTTTCTAACAGGAAAACAAGTTACGTAGCTTCAGACAATGTACCCCATTTAATCTGATTTCTTCCGGGATTTCTTGGACAGTTTTCAGGACAAGGCCCTTTCTTAGATTTAGACAGACAAGACATTCCTTCCTTCCTTGATAGATGCAATGGAACTGTGCAGATTATAAATTGCAGTAATAAAATCCATCCAGTGTCCCACTGAAGGCATAAGTAACCAGGTTCCAATGATCCTACTTCAAAGATGTTATGGTGAGCACCTAGGTCTCTGGAGAAGGCTTTGATGTTGGAAAAGATGGAAGGTAAGAGAATAAGTAACTTATATGCAGAGCACATCATGAGAAAGGTGGGGTTAGATGAATCACAAGTTGGAATTAAGATTGCTGGGAGAAATATCAACAACCTCAGATATTCAGATGATACCACTCTAATGGCAGAAAGTGAAGAGGAACTAAAGAGCCTCTTGATGCGGGTGAAGGAGGAGAGTGCAAAAGCTGGCTTGAAACTCAACATTAAGAAAACTAAGATCATGGCACCCGGCCCTTTCAATTCATGGCAAATAGATGGGGAAGAAATGGAGGTAGTGACAGTTTTTATTTTCCTGGGCTCCAAGATCACTGCAGATGGGGACCGCAGCCAAGAAATTAAAAGACGCTTGCTCCTGGGGAGGAAAGCTATGGCAAAGCTAGACAACATACTAAAAAGCAGAGACATCACCCTGCCAACAAAAGTGTGTATAGTCAAGGCTATGGTTTTCCCAGTTGCAATGTATGGCTGTGAAAGTTGGACCATAAGAAAGGCTGAGTGCCGAAGAATCGAGGCCTTTGAACAATGGTGCTGGAGAAGACTCCTGCGAGTCCCTTGGACTGCAAGGCGATCAAACCGGTCAGTCCTAGAGGAGATCAACCCTGACTGCTCTTTAGAAGGCCAGATCCTGAAGATGAAACTCAAATGCTTTGGCCACCTGATGAGAAGGAAGGACTCACTGGAGAAGAGCCTAATGCTGGGAAAGATTGAGGGCAAAAGAAGAAGGGGACGGCAGAGAATGAGGTGGCTGGATGGAGTCATTGAAGCAGTCGGCGTGAGCTTATATGGACTCTGGGGGATGATAGAGGACAGGAAGGCCTGGAGGAACATTGTCCACGGGGTCGCGATGGGTCGGACAGGACTTCGCAACTAACAACAACAAAGAGAAGAACACGGCCAGCAGCAAGGTGGATGGACTCACTTATGGTGGTCTAAGATTAACCATTCAGAGACCTGAAGGACCAGGCTGGGGACAGATTGTCTAGGAGAAAATCTATCTATGTGGTCACTAAGAGTCAACCCCAACTTGATCAATCTAATAATCAATCAATCAATCAATCAAGTAAATAAAATATTCATTAAAAAACACACCCAACATGCCAAGTTGGAATTGGACACCAACACATCCCATGCTGATTTTCCTACAATTCAGCCTATGTCATAGCAGCCATACCTAAAATAATACAAATCACTAGTAGTCATCTTATCTGAAATATTATAGGTTCTCCTGCTTGAGCAGGGGGCTGGACTAGAAGACCTCCAAGGTTCCTTCCAGCTCATTCATTCATCCATTCATCTAGCTGGGCACGTAAAGGATTCAGAATAGAAGCAGTTAATACCTTGCTTCCCAGTGCAAGTGAACTAAAAACAGAGATCGGTTTATTGGAGGAAGGGGGCCAACTACAAATACCATCAATGCTTGCTTATGCCTCTGACCTGGTTTCATAATAAAATAAAATTGATAATAGAATAACAGAGTCGGAAGGGACCTTGGAGGTCTTCTAGTCCAACCTCCTGCTCAAACAGGAGACCCTATACCACTTCAGACAAATGGATGTCCAATCTCTTCTTAAAAACCTCCAGTGATGGAGCACCCACAATGTCTGAAGGCAAGTCTTTCCACTAGAATAGAATAGCACTTAGACTTATATCCCGCTTCACAGCGTTTTTACAGCCTTCTCTAAGCGGTTTACAGTCAGCCTCTTGCCCCCAACAATCTGGGTCCTCATTTTACCCACCTCGGAAGGATGGAAGGCTGAGTCAACCTTGAATAGAGCTGGAAGGGACCTTGGAGGTCTTTTAGTCCAGCTAGAAGAACTAATTAATTAATTGTTCTCACTGACAGGAAATTTCTCCTTAGTTCTAGGATGGTTGTCACTTTGATTAATTTCCAGCCATTGCTTCTTGTCCTGCCTTTTGGTGCTTTGGAGAACAGGTTGAATCCCTTAGGAGTTCTAGAAGTTTCTACAGGCCTCAGTTTGTACACTCAGAATAATCTTTTTGCTGAGCTGTCCTGTTATTTATCTATCTATTTGTTTAAATGTTTATGGAGATTCTCAGTCATCCAGGTCATGGTTGTCCCAAAGGTGCTTTTTTCAAGAGGCAACTGGACTTCCTGGTTTTTCTTTGAAGACGTTTCGCTTCTCATCCAAGAAGCTTCATCAGCTCTTCAGAAGAGCAGAAGAAGCTTCTTGCATGAGAAGCGAAAAATCTTTAGAGAAAAACCAGTGGCCTCTTGAAAAAAAGCACCTTTGGGATATCTATTTGTTTGTACCTCTTTTTGTATCTTTTTTTTTTTTACAAATAACTCAAGGTGGCAAACATATCCAACATTCCTTCTTCCTTCTATTTTCCCCACAACAACAACCACTCTGTGAAGTGGGTTGGGATGAGAGAGAGAGAGAGAGAGAGAGAGAGAGAGAGAGAGAGAGAGAGAGAGAGAGAGAGAGAGAGAGAGAGAGAGAGAGAGAGAGAGAGAGAGAGCACTCCAAAATAACCAAGCTGGCTTTCATGGCTAAGGCAGAACTTGAACTCACTGTCTCCTGCATTTTAACCAGGTGCCTTAACCACTAGACCCGTGATGGCGAACCTATGGCACGCGTGCCACAAGTAAGATAGTAAGAGAAACTTAGAAACTTACACGCGGAGCCATATCAGTGGGCACGTGAGCTCAGGTCCGGCACGCATGCGCGCACAGGCCAGCTGATTTTCGGGCCGTCTGGGCCCACTAGGAGTCAGGAAACAGGATGTTTCCAGCCTCCGGAGGGGGTGGGGAAGACCCGTTTTTTGCTCTCCCCAAGCTTCAGAGCCTTTCTAGGAGCCTGGGGAGGGCGAAAACGGCCTTCCCCCCCCCCAGAGGTCCTCCGGAGGCCGGAAACGTTCCATTTGCCGACTTCTGGTTGGACCGGAAGTCCCATATTTTTGCTCTCCCCAGGCTTCAGAACCTTTCTAGGAGCCTGGGGAGGGTGAAAACGGCCTCCCCCCTCCCCCCGAAGGCCCTCCGGAGGCCAGAAATGGCCCGTTTCCCAACTTGAATCTGCCATTTTCTGCCTCCGGAAGGCCTCCGGGGGGGAAGGAAGGCCGTTTTCGCCCTCCCCAGGCTCCTAGAAAGGCTCTGAAGCCTGGTGAGAGCAAAAAACAGGCGTGCCATCGCGTGCCAGGAGCAGGGGAGGTCACGCACGCATGCATGGGGGGGGGGCGTATGGAATTATGGTGTGGGCACGCACGCATGCGATCCCCCCGCGCTCCCCCCTTTTGGCACGCGAACCAAAAAAGGTTCGCCATCACTGCACTAGACCAAACCAAAGACTTAGCTGTTAGGGAAAGGACTGTGGCACCGCTTTGCAAAACCCACATAGCATCACTCTGTTTTTAAGTGTATCTATGATTCAAGGAACAGGGCAAGGAAAATCAGTTCCTCAATTTAATGGCACATAAAAGGAATAATCAGGTTAGCATTAAAGCGGATTAAATAAATCACGGGGCATTAAATTAGTTTTATCCAGCACTGCCTATTTTTTCAGGTACCACCTGCAGATGAAAAACAGAATGGCTCATTCTGTGTGATGTTCCTGTTTTGACCGATTCACTTCACAACTGTGACGAGAAAGGTCATAAAATGGGGCAAAACTCACTTAACAAATGTCTCGTACAGCGACAGAAATGTCAGGCTCAATGGTAGTATTAAGTCGAGGACCTATGTAGCAGTAGTGGGTTCTACTTACCTTTGCTACCGGTTCGGGAATGGGGGCACGCGGGTGTGCGGGCGTGCTTTGCGCGGGTGCAATGCTTCTGCGCATGCACAGAGCGTTTTTTGATGACGTCCGGGTGGGTGGGCGGAGCCTCCCGCCGGCACCGCTACCAGTTCGCCGTACCGGGTCGAATCGGTAGCAACCCACCACTTCTATGTAGTCTCTCTGGACCCAAACTCCCAAGACTTCGGCAAGATCTAAAAGTCTTTTGTTTCTGAAGCTTTGATGTGGCATTTTAGGCCAGAAATCTTTTCTCTTTCGAAGCGCTGGGCTTCTTCTTCGTATTTACCTGGAGGTGAGTTATTTATCTCAAGCACGTTTGCCGAGAAGCCGCCTCTGATCTTTTTAGTATCTTGGGAGCCTATTTTACCAGTGAGGTGATCCCCCTGAGAAGGTAAAGCGAGAGCAAGCTTTTACTCAGAGAAAAATCCCCCGAAGGCTTTTTCCCCTTCTCCCTCTCATGCCACACTAGACATCCTTTGATCCCTTAAGTTAGCAAGATAACAAAAAAAATATGAATGGCCACCAGCTCTGAAATCAGAGGAGGCAGCTGCCTTCAAAGGGCGGAAGGTCTTAGGATGGAAAAAAACCGCTTCGTATTTTCATGAAATGCCACATTCCCTTTGATGCTCAAGTCCTGTTTCTTGACTGACTGTGTTTCCATACCGGCAAGTGAAGCAATTAAATTGTATTGTCAATGCCCATTTGTGCTCTATCTGAAAAAAGAACATAAGGTCACTCACTGGCCGTTATCCCAAAGGAAAGGCGACGGAAATAGAATTAGAAATGCAGATGAAACGACTCGACTTTGCTCAGCTTCTCAGCTAGAGTAGTAACACTGATGGAAATCGGTCCTGAAAATTTTTCCACTTTCCCAATAAATGTGTCTGTGAGTCACACCTGTCAGTAGGTGTATTTCTTTATCCCAGTTATTCCTCACCTTTCATTCAAGACCTTGAGACAAGGTACATAGTATTCCGGTTTCTCGTTTTCCCCCAGCATCAATCCTAGATGTGGATTGGGCATCTAGCAATATTCCCTTCCCCTTCCCCTTCCCCTTCCCCTTCCCCTTCCCCTTCCCCTTCCCTTCCCTTCCCCTTCCCTTCCCCTCCCCTCCCCTCCCCCCCCCCCTTCCTTCTTTTTTCTTTTCTTTCTTTTTCTTTTTTTTTACCTTTCCTTTCCTTTCCTTTCCTTTCCTTTCCTTTCCCTTTTTTCTTCCTGTTTTACTAATTTCATGTGAGCTTGAAATAAAACACCAACCAAAAACCCACACACAATATGTACTGCTTCCTTTTTCTGGAGAAATGGCCAAGGCCGCTCCACTTCTGGAGATGAGAGTGGCCAAGTGGCCTCCTTGTTCTTCTTCTATTTCTTCCTTCCTTCCTTCCTTCCTTCCTTCCTTCCTTCCTTTTTTCCTTCCTTTTTCCTTCCTTTTTTTACTAATACATCTCATCAGTCATTTTATCCTCCAGAAAGAAAATGACTTGAAATCCTGCTGGCATTCTCTGTGCCTGATTTCAAAATGGCCTTTAAAGGGGCAACAGTGATGCTTTCTAATTATACCACTCAACATTTATTTGAAATAAATTGGCACTGCAGCTAGGAGTGTGGTAATAACGTACTGTTACTGCTCCAGCGGTCGATTAATTTCTAAAGTGCTGGGAACAAAAACGGTCTTCCCCCTGGATCCATACTTCCACAAGGATTGTGGGGGAAATCAGTTTTTAGATGAATGGAATCAGCTAAGTCAACTTGATATATAAGGAATTTGGGTTTTTGATCTTATCAAGATAATTCCCAGAGTTGTCTATGGAGATTCTCAGTCATCCAGGTCATGGTTGTCCCAAAGGTGCTTTTTCAAGAGGCAACTGGACTTTCTGGTTTTTCTTTGAAGACGTTTCCCACTATCCAGTCACAGTTGAAGAAGCTTCTTGGATGAGAAGCGAAACGTCTTCAAAAGAAAAAACAAGAAAGTCCAGTTGCCTCTTGGAAAAAGCACCTTTGGGATAATTCCCATAATTTGTCCTCAAAGTGCCAATGGGAGATGTTTTCTTCCTAGAATCCCAAACTACCTTGTTCTATTGTTTTATTTCTCCTCTTTGTTTTTGTCACAGTTGTCAAGCGAATCATTGCAGTTGTTAAGCGATTCACACGGTCGTTAAGCAAATTCAGCTTCCCCAACTCGGTTTGTCCCAGCTGGGAAAGTGGGACAGTGCAACCATCATAAATATATGCCAGTTGCCAAGCTCTCCAGTTCTGATCATGTGACCATAGGGAAGCTGCAACAGTTGTAAGGATGAAGATGAATTATAAGTCACTTTTTTCAGTGCTTGTGATGTCTCCCTTGGATGACTCCTCTGACTCTTCCTCAGAGGCTGGCACGCGGGAGGATGAGCTCATTCCTGGCACTCCACGAACTGGGTTAATTAATGACTCCGAACTGCCAGCCGAAAGAGATTTACAGGGGGCTTCGGCTGGGGACAGTTGGCAGGTCAGTGAAGAGGAGGAGAAGGAGCTGCCTTCCGTCGTGGATCCGAGAGCATGCAGGGCAGAGAAAAGACAAGAACAAAGGAGATCTGCCAGATTACTTGGGAGAAGGCCCCGCCCGTCTTGATGGGCTGCACCGGAAAGCTATTTATCATGGCAGGCAGAGGGAGGTGTTGCTGGGAACAACATGTTTGGTTTATGGCTGTGTGTTTGTTTATGCTTCATGCTTGACTTTGTGTCTTGGAGACTCTGAACTTCCCTTGCCAAGGGAGCTCTCGTGGATGTACTTTCAGTTTTGCCTGGTGGGTTTAAGCTTGTTTGGTGGACTTACTTGTTGGAGCAACTTTCTATTGTTTTATGAACTATTGGCCATTACCTTGTGGACTAACCTTGGCCTGCTTGTGGCTGGCTTTATTTGGGACAGTTCTGAGCAGCGGTGAATTCTACTTATCTTCCCTACCGGTTTAGAAGTGCGCACTCCGCGCACGCATGTGCACCCTTCGTGCATGCTTTTTCACCCTCTGCACATGTGCAGAACACTTTGCGCATGCGCAGAGGGTTAAAAACAGGAAAATGGCGCCGTCCAGGCAGGTGGGCGGAGCCTCGTGCTGCTGCCGCTATTGGTTCTCTGAACTACCGGCAGCCACCGCTGCCGGTACGCCCAGACCGGGCTGAACCGGTAGCATTTCACCCCTGGTTCTGAGACTGGGGGAAGGGAACTGCTGGGGAACATTAATAAACTCTCTAAAACACACTTACGTGTGTGTGTGTGTGTCAGGGGTGGGTTCTAACTTACCTCACTGCCGGTTCGCTTCCTCCCACGCCACGTGCATGCGCAGTGCCGAAAAATCAGAAAAAATTCCCCCAAAAATAATAAAAGCTGAAAACAAGATGGCAACACATGCGCAGTGCCGGAAACTCGGCTTCTACACATGCGAAGAAGAAAAAAAAAACTGGAAAAATATTCCCCAAAAAAATTTACATTTTTTAAAAAAAAAAAATTAAAAAAAGATGGCGGCACCCACGGACTGACACCGACTGAACCGGATCCGTGATGTTACTGTGACGTCACCAGCGGGTCGCTACCAGTTTGGGCGATCCGGTCTGAACCGGGAGAAACCCACCTCTGGGGTTGAGTGTGTGAGTGAGTGAGTGAATGAGAGTGAGTGTGTGAGTGAGTGAGTGAGTGAGTGTGTGTGTGAGTGAGTGAGTGGGGCAGCACAGTGCCTTTGTAACTTTGAGTGTGTGTGAGTGTGTGAGTGAGTGAGCGAGCGAGTGAGTGAGTGAGTGAGTGAGTGAGTGAGTGAGTGAGTGAGTGAGTGAGTGGGGCAGCACAGTGCCTTTGTAACTTCGAACGGCCACATCCTTCTACCAAGTGCTATACATCTTCTGATCTGAGGGCTACAGTCACCACTCTGGCTGATTTTAAAGCCCATAAAGATGAATTCCTTTACTGTTTTGCTGGTCTCATTGTTGATCTGCACTCTGACCTGTGTGTTTACTGCAGTAGTCATATAATCTTTGTTTTCTTGATGTTACAGCGCAGTCTAAATTTTTCACTTTCATCTGTGACTCTCAGGATTAGCCACTCCAGATCCTCCCTGCTTTTCTTGAGTAATATTGTATTGATGTTCGTCCATTGTTTTCGAAGAGGACCTTGACATCTAACAGGTTGTGGGCTGTCCACGGTGTGTCCACAGGTGGCTGGTAAGGCCTATACAGCAGAGGTGGGTTCCTGCCAGTTCGGATCAGCTCTATAGAACTGGTAGCAGGAATTTTCCCCCGCTCGCCGAACCGGCAGTGATGACCAGCTGGACACGCCCCCAAACCGGCTCTCTATGGCGGCGCCATTTTGTTTTTTGCTTCTGTGCATGCACAGTAGCTGGGTTTTTAGGACCGCGCATGCGTGCGCGCGCCCACGCGACGTGTCAGGAAGCGAAGTGGCAGCGAGGTAAGCCAGGACCCAACCCTGCTATACGGCCACGGAATGTTCTGCCACATGTCGGGCAGACATGTGTGGGCACCATTGTTGCAGCATTTGCAGCTCTGGCTTTGCGGAGTGCTCGCTTCTCTCAAGTCCCTGAATATCAACATCACCTCCTGGGAAACCCTGGCACAAGATCGACATGGCGCACGTTGATCCACCAAGGCTGCCAGACATTTGAAGACAGACATTTGAATATTGTATTATCTGCATATCGGAGGTTGTTGATATTCCTACCACCGATTTTAACCCCAATGGTAGATTCCTCCAAATGTGTATTTCTCATAATTGTTTCTTTTGACATTAACATTTTTTATTGAGTTATAAAGTAACGTAAAATACAAAGTAAATAGGAAAGCAATGGGGAGGAAAAAGGGGAAGGAGAGGTGAGGAAAAGTAAGAAAAAGAAGAAAAAGAAGCATTGACTTCCAACTCTCTCTGTTACAGTAAAATAAGGCATTAACATCAAATCACAACTTTTTTTGCTTTTGCAGAATAATATGAACAAGCCGTTTCTATAAAGATCTATCAGTCTGATCAGTAATACCCAAAATCAAAATTTCATTCTTTTCCACTTCAAGCATAAAGTTCAGAAGCGGTCTCCACGTGGAAACAAAAGTACTTACGTTCTTTTCTTTAATCAAATTAGTCAATTAAAGACTCCGCCACCGCAGTAAAGAGCCACAGTGGCGCAGTGATTAGAGTGCAGTACTGCAGGCAACTTCTGCTAACTGCTGGCTGCCTGCAATTTGGCAGTTCAAATCTCACCAGGCTCAAGGTTGACTCAGCCTTCCATCCTTCCGAGGTGGGTAAAATGAGGACCCAAATTGTTGGGGGCAACATGCTGACTCTGTAAACCGCTTAGAGAGGGCTGTAAAGCACTGTGAAGCGGTATATAAGTCTAAGTGCTATTGCTATTGCTCTTCCTTTTCTCCTTCCTTCCTTTCTTCCTTCCTTCCTTCCTTCCTTCCTTCCTTCCTTCCTTCCTTCCTTCCTCCCACCCCTCCCTCCACCCACCCCCCC
>QLTV01003909.1:65166-76284 GCA_003457575.1 Thermophis baileyi | reverse complement strand
GAGAAATATTCTTGGCAACAGTATGCAGGTAGGTTTTTATTATCTTCTTCCAAGATGTATTTATTATTTGACTTCCCAAGTTTACAGCCCTGAGATTTCATGGTAAGCTCTTTCAAGAACTAGCTAAGTTCTGGCCTGCTCAGCATTTCCGAGGTCAGCAAGGCCAAATAATTGCTGTTATCTCGCAAGATAATCATAATAGGGTTGGGACAAACTCCCAGTATTAAGGGGTCACCATGAGTTAATGCTGATATAAGATTTTCTTTTTGATGGCTAATCCTCCCTTAACAAGCTCTGAGTGAAAGGAGAACATCAATCAGGTTTCTTTTGCAAGCAATAAAATTTACGAATCTTGAATAAGCGTGTTGAATTGGGCAAGGCTAATAATCCTTTTTTACTGTTCTGAATCAAGCGTAGATTGGTTATGCTATCATCAGG
This sequence comes from Thermophis baileyi, assembly GCA_003457575.1. Taxonomy (NCBI): domain Eukaryota; kingdom Metazoa; phylum Chordata; class Lepidosauria; order Squamata; family Dipsadidae; genus Thermophis; species Thermophis baileyi. The sequence goes on along the minus strand of QLTV01003909.1, from coordinate 75,846 downwards.
CAGCTTAACAAGACGCAATGGTACATTCAATCAGATTATATTTTATTCTTCAGGCATCCTCTGACAACACTCACGGTTATGTAGAAGTTCTTCTGAATCTACAGTCATAATCTGGAACCATCACGAATATTGTACAAAAGGNTTTATTTTGCAAGCAATAAAATTTACGAAGCTTGACTAGGCGTGTTGGTTTGGGCAAGGCTAATAATCCTTTTTTACTCTTCTGAATCAAGCGTAGATTGGTTGTGCTATCATCAGGCAGCTTAACAAAACGCAATGGTACATTCAATCAGATTATATTTTATTCTTCAGGCATCCTCTGACAACACTCACGGTTATGTAGAAGTTCTTCTGAATCTACAGTCATAATTTGGAACCATCACGAATATTGTACAAAAGGATTAATTGCTTCCATCTCCTTGTTGCTACATCTTTCCCGGTAGCTAGCTTGAAAGTGACTTCCTTTACTCCCGCCCCCCAGGCATACTTCAATGACCAATAAGAGTACACAGTTATGATCACATGCCATGGACTACATGGCATGGACTACATTCCTCAGAATGCTATGTCTTAAAGAGACAGTTCTTAATTCTAAGCTAAACCCTTGATAAGCCAGCACACCAGTTCTAGACCAAAAGTTTCCCAGAGTTTTAGCCTCCCAAGTGCAGTTAGTCCTCGGCATACAACAGTTTGTTTAATGACCCCTTCCTATGGTCCAAGTAATGCAGAAGTCAAAGATGGCCACAAGAAGAAAGTATGATTTAGATATGAAGTCATTCTAGCCTGTATCAACAATCTCTACGTTATAATTTAGCAATCATTTTTTTTTTTTGAGGAACCCTGGAGAGCTGTATCACTACGACTCCCGTTCCTGCAGCTTTCCTATTTGAGGTACTTTTCAGAATCCAAAACACCAGAAAATCTGACTTAATCGGGTATCCAATTTGGAAAAATAGCTTTTTTCCCCCCTCATAACTTATCATGGGAAGAATGCAAAGGCTTGTGACAACGGTCTTTTTTCATCAAAACTGGGTGAAATCAATGCAAAATAAGTCATGAATGTATCAACATCGTGCGTTGTGGAGACTTTGAACGTTGAATAGGCATTAGGAGGAAGAAAGACGAGAAATAAATACATTTTTGGGTGGCCTCATGATACAAATTCCACCTCTCGTAAGGTTGGATGTAATATTGCGACACTACAAAATAAAGAGTGGGCTTCACACCCTGACGTCATGATGCTCGTTTTTTAATTATTATTTTGGTACCACCCTAGTGGGTATTTTGGGTATTTTTACTTTAAAAAATGATATTTCCAGTAGGGGTATCCAAGCTAAATTTTAGTATACAGCTTGAGGATATGTGCAAACGAGGGTTATAAATGAAAGATGGTGTCCTTTCCAGGATTTAATAGAACTATTTTAAAAGCGTCTAGCTAGAAATAAAAATGGATTAATTCAGTGACCTTTTATATAAAGCAGTTGCTCTATACAATAAGCTAACTAATTCAGCTCAGACAAAAACAGAATACAGAATAGAGTACAGAATAACAAGAGTTGGAAAGGAACTTGGAGGTCTTCTAGTCTACCCCCCTGTTCAAGGAGGAAACCCTACACCATCTTAGACAAATGGTTGTCCAATCTCTTCTTTAAAAACCTCCAGGGGTGGAGCACCCACAACTGCTGGAGGCAAGACAGAATTCAACCACCACAAAACAAAGAGGTGGAATGAAGAGTAAAACTCAACCATTATGGTATGTCCAATTCTTGAGACACTGAAAGTTGAAGGAAGGCGTTGTGATCAGAGAATCAAATCTGTTTCTCCTTCTCCACCCTGTTCTTTTGTGTAAGTTACAATATTTCAGGTGACATGACACAACTGCTACACCCTAACCCTAACTCTAACCCTTTGTGATAGCTGTAAGAAAGCAGAGTTCAGAGAAGTCCTGAAACAGAATGGACCAGTTGGAAGGGACCTTGGAGGTCTTCTAGTCCAACCTCCTGCTCAAGCAGGAAACCCTATACCATTTCAGACAGGTGGCTGTCCAGTCTGTTCTTAAAAGCCTCCAATGATGGAGCACCCACAACTTTTGAAGGGAAGCCATTCCATTGGTTAATTGTTCTGGCTGTCAGGAAATTTCACCTTATTTCTAGGTTGCTTCTCTCCTTGGTTAGTTTCCAACCATTGTTTCTTGTCCAGCCTTCTGGTGCTTTGGAGAATAGCTTGATCCTCTCTTCTTTGTGAAGCCGCTCCCCCCCAAAAAAGGCAAAGTTTGCCTACTTCAGTGTTTTTCAACGTTGCTGCTGTTGATATGATTACTGGTAGTCCTCGGCTTATGACCACAATAGAGCCCCAAATTTCTGTTGCTAAGTGAGACATTTGTTAAATGAGTTTTGCCCCATTTTATGACCTTTCTCATCCCTGTTGTTAAGTGAATCACTGCATTGTTTAGTAACACGGTTGTTGAGTGAATCTGGACTGCCCGTATTTACTTCTATGACCAGAATAGGAAAGAGCAGTGCCAAAGGTTTGATACAACAAATTGCGTCTTGTTCCTCATCTTCGCCGCGCTGGCCTATTTTGCAGAAAGTGTTCTGTCCCAGCCTTAGCAGAAACAAGAAACAGACTCCTTGTCACGAAAAACCCCTCTTTATTTACTTCTTGTGAATTAATGGCATTCATACCCCGAAAAGTCCAGGCAAGAGTCCTTCAAGGAGTTAACTGCAGTAACAGACCTTATCAGTTCCTTGCAATAATTGCAAGGCCGTGAAGGCTGCAAATTAAGTTCTGGCAAGCAGTCTTTGTGGCACAAAACACAATGAGCAAAATCTTCAGAAATACGAACTGTTGTTTCCTACGACAACCACTCCCCTTTCCTTCTATTTATTCCCCAGCCAGGGAGGGTCCATTCAGCATCCACGTGTGCTTTGCTTTCCGAGTTGACTCCTTGTCCTCCATTGTTCTCCTCTCCTAACTGCTTTGCGCATACGTGCATCGAGAACAGGCCCCAGCTGTTCTTCCTCCTCACTTATCTCAGCCTCCAAAGGCAGCTGCCTCTCCGGTTGGACAGCCCTGGCCCTATCTCTGCGTCCTCATCGTCCAAGTCTGCCACCAGCTCCGCTGGCAGCTGGCAGGCCACAATAGAAAATGAATAAATTGATATTAGAATTGTATATTGAAACACTGAATAATGAAAGAATGAAGGATGAAACTTTAATATATACAGACGTGAAGAGTTAAATAAGGGAAATATGAATAATAAAGCAGGTGAAAGATGGAAGACAGAAAAGAAAAGTCTTTGAATACAACAGTGACATGAATAAAAGTTAGAATAGAAATAGAAATAAGAGGGGAACAACAATATATATATTTTAACATAACAAGACATATTTAATAATAAGAGGGAGATTTAGAAATTGAATGGCGGTAGTATTAGATATGTTTAAACAATATGAAATCAAAATGAAATGTAATAACTATGAATTATAATATTATGTTTATGTGTACTAAAATGTATGATACCCAGGTATCACACTGTTCACGCATTGATATGTATAAGCAATATAAAATAAAAAACTTGACCAAAAAAAAAAAGAAAGCGAATAAATATCGCGTGGCCGAGAACGTTTTGCCCAAAGTAATATTCACGACGGCACCCTAGGATGAATGTCAGAAACTGTAGCAATTGTTACCCAAAAAAAAATTTCCGTCTCTCCTCCTCTGGCATGGATAGATTAGATTTATCTCTCCCTTTTAAAATATAAGCCCGGGAATCACCAGACTCTGAAGAAAGTGTCTCAATTTGCATGGAGAGAATGAAAGCCTGGGAGGGCGAGATCCGTTCTGTTGGCGGAATTGTCTGAAATGAGATTAGGGTTGTAACAATGAGAGGGGAGAAAGGGATTTGGGGAGGGGGGCTTTTGCCATTGGAAAGTTCATACTATCAAAGTAATTAATGTCTGTATTACGGGGTATATATAGAAAGCAATGTGCTGGTGTCAGCAGCCCCAAACATGCTATGTAAACAGCTGGATGTATCCCCCATTGCATTCCTGCTACTCTCTTGTAATCCCTTCCTCTCCAATCTCTCCACTTTGCAAAGATGGGAGAATAGGTCAAGCACAGAAAAGATTGCCTACAGAAATTGCTTGGTTTTCCTCCCCCATTGGAGAGGAAGAGATTACACAATGGGGAATAGAGATGGAAAGCATCGCAGTGGTGTGGGTAGTCCCAAGCACAATACATAAACAGGTGAGTGTATTCCCCATTTTGTCCCCGTTTCCTCTCTTACAATCGCTTCCTCTCCAATCTCTGTGCACTGCAAGGGATGGGGGACAAAAGAAACTCCATAGGTAAGGGGAAAGGCAACACATACCACCTCTAATGGCAATCACATGATAGAAGAATGCAATATTCACGGCGGCACCCTAGGATGAATGTCAGAAACTGTAGCGATTGTTACAAAACAAAAATTGTCCATCTCCTCCTCCAGCTTGGGTAGATTAGATTTATCTCTCCCTTTTAAAATATAAGCCTGAGAGTCATCAGACGCCGAAGAAAGTGTCTCCATTTGCATGGAGAGAATGAGAGCCTGGGAGCACCAGATCCGTTCTGTTGGCGGAATTGTCTGAAATGAGGTTAGGGGTGTAACAATGAGAGGGGAGAAAGGGATTGGGGGGGGGCTTTTGGAAGAGAGGACTGGCCCAGAATGGAAGGTGCTGGGAGGGGGAAGGAAGAAGGGAGGAGAAAGGGCTCCTTCAGTCTACGCAGATGATCTGCTCTGGAAGGTTAACTGCAGTGTGGGATAATTTATGGAGTCTTTAGCAGATAGTTCACTCTCCATCGCAGCTGGAGGCCTTCACCGCTGGAATAATAATAATTCAAGTTGGCTTCTGGCCTTCGCTGCTGGCTCTTCAGTAGTCCACTGTAGCTGTCCAAAAGTTAGACACAATTTCTCGCCTTCTTTCTTCATTCCTCCTTCCTTCCTTCCTTCCTTCCTTCCTTACTTACTTACTTACTTCTTTCCTCCCTCCCTCCCTCTCTTCTTCCTTACTCTCTTCCTCCCTTTCATTACTTCCTCCCTGCCTCTCCTTTCTTTCTTCGTACCCTCTTTTCTTCCTGCTCTCCTACCCTCTTCCTCCTTCCTTTCACTCCTCCTCCCTCCCTCTCTTGTTTTCTTCCTTCCTTCCACCGTCTCTCTCTCCTTCCTCCTCCTGCCCTCCTCTCTTCCTCCTCCCTTTCACTCTTTGCTTCCTTTCATCCTTCCTGCCTTCTACTCTCCCTCCCTCTCTCCTTCTCTCCTCCATCCCTTTCACCTCCCTCCTTTCCTTCCTTCTTCTCTCCCTCCCTTCTTTTCTGTCCCCCTCTTTCCTTCCTCCCTCCCTCCCTCCCTCCCTCCCTCCCTCCATTCCTTCTTTTCTCTTTCTTTAATCTTGTTGAGGTGGTACATGGATAATAAAAATAAGCTTGAAGATTTGTTCATTCCTATGATATAGCTATATTATTTATTTTTTCCAGTCACTTTGCAGTCTTCGTTAAGCAATGGCAATTGGGACTGGAGTTCTTTCATTAAACAAAGTGGTCACTAAGTGAAAACCACACACCCACAACTATGCTTTTCTTTTTTCCACTTCTTTGCCATTGGAAAGTTCATACTATCAAGGTAATCAATGTCTGTATTACGGGGTATATATAGAAAGCAATGTGCTGGCGTCAGCAGCCCCAAACATGCTATGTAAACAACTGGATGTATCCCCCATTGCATTCCTGCTACTCTCTTGTAATCCCTTCCTCTCCAATCTCTCCACTTTGCAAAGATGAGAGAATGGGTCAAGCACAGGAAAAATTGCCTACAGAAATTGCTTAGTTTTCCTCTCCCATTGGAGAGGAAGAGATTACACAATGGGGAATACAGATGGAAAGCACTGCAGTGGTGTGGTTAGTCCCAAGCACAATACATAAACAGGTGAGCGACTGTGGGTGGCTAACAGGAATTTTGAAAAATCAATAAAAAAAGTAACCAATCACAGTAAGTTCCATACAGGGGTGAAATTCAGCAGGTTCAGACAGGTTCTATAGAACCAGTGGCGGCAATTATGTGCAGTTCGGAGAACCGGTAAATCGCACCACTGACTGGCCCCGCCCCGCCCCGCCTTCCACTCACTCTTTTTTTTCTCCTTCTCAGGCTCATACACACAGAGCAAACATGAGAAGGAGGCGAGAAGCAGCCAGGTTGAACGCTAGAAGACTTGGCCGAACTTTTCTGTTGGTTCTGTGGGCGTGGCTTGGTGGGTGGTGCCGCCCCACCTTGCTGTGAGTGACATCAAGTTGGCCATGCCCACTCATTCACATGACCCCCCCCCACCAAGTAATGCTCACCAAGCCACGCCCACAGAACCGGTAGGGGAAAAATTTGAATGTCACTCCTGGTTCCATATAGTGACAGTCAACGATAGTAACACTCCCAATATAGCAGAATAACAGAATAACAGAGTTGAAAGGACATTGGAGGTCTTCTAGTCCAACCCCCTGCTCAGGCAGGAGATCCTATACCATTTCAGGCAAATGGTTGTCCAATCTCTTCTTAAAAACCTCCAGTGATGGAGCACCCACAACCTCTGAAGGCAAGCTGTTCCACTGGTTAATTGTCCTCACTGTTAGGAAATTTCTCCTTAGTTCTAGGTTGCTTCCTCTCCTTGATTAGTTTCCATCCATTGTTTCTTATCCTGACTTGTTAGAGTTTGCAGCAATCCAACAAGCACACAAGTAAATAATTCAGCAGGATTCATATATAAAAAAAACTTCTTTATATACAGTAATATAAAGCATGATGCATATAAACAATACCCGTGCAGCAGAAGCCAGAACCAGAACTCAGAATCTAGAAGTACAGAATCAGTATAATCACAGAAGCAAGATATGCCCGTGTTTCCCCGAAAATAAGACCCTGTCTTATATTTTTTTGAACCCTGAAATAAGCACTTGGCCTTATTGCCATGCACTCAAAAGCCCGATTGGGCTTATTATCAGGGGATGTCTTATTTTGGGGGAAACAGGGTAATACAGAGGCTATATTGCAAGGACAAAGCAACTCTTATATACAAATCAGTCAAGCTAAGCCACGCCCAGGCTCCGAGCCATCTGAGTCACCAAACAGTCCCCATTGGCTGACCTGTTACCATGTCTATTCCAATTCATGAACTCTCATACACTGACATGACTTCAGGTGCTTTGGAGAATAGGTTGACCCTTCTTCTTTGTGGAAGTCCCTCGAGATAACTATCATATATTACAGTGATGGCGAACCTATGGCACGTGAGGCATTCCCCTATGTCAGCTCCAGCGTGCATGCACGCGCTGGCCAGCTGATTTTTGGCCGTTTTGCCCTCCGGAGGCTTCAGGGAAGCTTCCTGAAGCCCCGGAGTGCGAAAAACGGCCCAATGGGCAAACCAGAAGTTCAGAAAAACGCACTTCCGGTTTGCCGTTGGGCCATTTTTCGCACTCCGGAGAAGCCCCGGAGTGCAAAAAACGGCCCATCGGGCAAACCGGAAGTTCGCAAAAACGCACTTCCGGTTTGCCATCGAACATCCGGTTTGCCCATTGGGCCATTTTTCACCATCCCAGGCTTCAGTGAGGCCTTTGCGCATGCGCGGGGGGCGGGGGTTTGTGCACATGCACAGGGGGCAGCGCGGTGGGGTGGGTTGTGCGCATGCATGGGGGGGGAATGGGTGTGGGTACATGCGCGCGCGCTCGCGCGCGCACACACCCCCTTTTGGCACGCGAACCAAAAAAGGTTCGCCATCACTGATATATTATATGGGTTTTAAAAAGCCAGATCAGGCACCCTTAGCCCGTTGGCTTCCAATTCCAAAATGCTAATATTGAATTTACTATTTGGGGACCAGGTTCTTTTGCAAAATCTCTTAAAACTCCTTGAGAACTAAAATCTGTTCCACAGATAATTCCCACATTGTTTGATTAAGCAGTTTTTTGTATCATTCATCCAGGGGTGAGATTCAGCTGGTTCAGACCGGTTCAGGCGAACCGGTAGTTACAGCCAGCGGCTGGGCCCACCCACCTGCCCCTGCGCTATCCCATCCTATACAATCACCGTGTTTTTGATGCAGCGCACATGTGCATAAGGCGTGTGTGCAAGCGAAGCTGTCCCATCCTATGCAATCGCCGTGTTTTTGATGCAGCACGCATGTGCGTAAGGCGTGTGCGTGAGCGAAGCTATCCCGTCCTATACAATCGCCGTGTTTTTGACACAGCACGCATGTGTGCAAGGCGCGTGCTCTCACATTTTCAATTCTGGACGAACCGGTTGTTAAATTATGTGAAGCCCACCTCTGCATTCTTCTGTTCCGCAAGATGTAAACTTCCCTTCCGTCGCATTCTAGGTGTCCATTAGCAACATATTCATTTCACAACTTCCTTTAACTTAAAAACGGAGAGGTGAGTTCTCTGTTGCTTTTAGAGATTTCGTTTTTAGATCTCCCAGACAAAGAAAAATATATATATGATACAATTGTACTGCCTACGGTTAAGTATTTTTCCCTGATGGTATGTTTAAAAGCTGCTATTATATTCTAGATGCTGCTGGGAGAGGGTGCCGCATTTTACAAGGTGGTGCTTAAATCCCTTCTTAAACACTCAGAATAAATAAAAATAATTGAGTCTCTTTTCAAATAACGCAGTCGCGGGGAGCCTATAATTCCACACATGGGTACCTCTCGCAGATTGAAATGGCTTTAGGTTTTCTAAAGACCAGCCAGAAAAAGTAGCTTTGAGTTCACTTCCATAAGCTGCACATAAAACTTTCCAGATAAAGAATTTATTAGAATGCAAGATCCTTGGCTGCAAAGCTGATATGACTGGGATGTAAAGTCACTTTCTTCTTATAAGCACGGATCCAAACTCAACTTTCGGAACAGTAGGATCTAGACTTGTTCCCCATCATTATTTTTAATACAAATTTGTACCTATGTAGGGACAAACCTCAAAGTTCCCCCTTTAGCATTGTTTCCCTCTTTTTTCCCACCCCCAAGCAGAGGTGATATTCACTTACCTTCCCTACCGGTTCGCAAATGTGAGAGCACGCGCCTCATCCGTGCATGCGTGTGGCCTTGAGCGCATGCGCTGTGCTCGCACACGCAGCTTGCACACATGCGCGCGGCTTCAAAATGTGCCTAAATGGGATGGCATAGCCCCAGGTCGCTACTACTGGTTCGACCGAACCAGTCCGAACCGGCTGAATACCACCTCTGCCCCCAAGTCTCTGATCTTGAACAGCAACATTCATTGCTGGCTGAAAAGTCCATTTCCAACCTCCTGTAAATCACAGGCCTGCAATATTTCTTCCCGTTAGTTAAATGTCTGTGGAGATTCTCAGTCATTCTCAATAGTTGTCCCTGTCAGTTCTGAAGAACTGCAGAAGCTTCTTGGACGAGAAGCAAAACGTCCTCAAGGAAAAAACAAAGGAAGTCCAGTTGCCTCTTGAAAAAGCACTTTTGGGTTCTTCCCATTAGGATTTTTGCCAAGTGGCTAAGAATACTGGTTTATGAGCCGCGGTGGCGCAGTGGTTAGAGTGCAGTACTGCAGGCTACTTCTGCTGATCACCAGCTGCCAGCAGTTTGGCAGATCGAATCTCACCAGGCTCAAGGTTGACTCAGCCTTCCATCCTTCCGAGGTCGGTAAAAATGAGGACCCAGATTGTTGGGGGCAATTTGCTGACTCCGTAAACCGCTTAGAGAGGGCTGTAAAGCACTATGAAGCGGTATATAAGTCTAAATGCTATTGCTATTGCTATGATGCTTCTTTGGAAAGGTGGTAAGAGATCTCCGTGGTTCACCAGACATCCTGATTTTTTTGTTGCTTTTTATTTTGTGGTGGTTAGTTCAATAAAACTTTTTTTATTGTCTTGGACAGCTGGTGAGCAGTATAATTTAAACCTCCAGCTGCTTTAAGATCTGTTGATTCAGAGCATTTTTCAGAGGAAAAAGTGGTAATTGAAGTAAACCAAAAACAAAAATGACATCAAATGACAAGACTTCTATCATGTCATACCTAGTCCTTCTTTTCCTTAGACTAGACCAGTGGTGGGCTGCTGCAGGTTTGGACCGGTTTGGGCGAACCGGTAGTTGCAACCTGCCCCAGCGCCATGCCATGCTATTTAGCCATGTTTTTGAAGCCGCGTGCATGCAATGCAAGGCGCACGTGCGAGCGAAGTGCATGCACGGAAGGTGCGCATGCGCTCTCACATTTTCGGTGCTGGGCGAACCGGTTGTTAATTTATGTGACGCCCACATCTGGACTAGACTTACCCAATTCCTTCAACTGTTCTTCGCATGTTTGGGCAACAAGATGAGAAAGAGAGAGAGTGAGAGAGAGGGGGGAGGGAGAGAGAGAGAGAGAGGGAGGGAGGGAGGGATGGAGAGAGAGAGAGAGAGAGAGAGAGAGAATGAGAGAGAGTGCGGTGCTGGGCGAACCGGTTGTTAATTTATGTGACGCCCACATCTGGACTAGACTTACCCAATTCCTTCAACTGTTCTTCGCATGTTTGGGCAACAAGATGAGAAAGAGAGAGAGTGAGAGAGAGGGGGGAGGGAGAGAGAGAGAGAGAGGGAGGGAGGGAGGGATGGAGAGAGAGAGAGAGAGAGAGAGAGAGAATGAGAGAGAGTG
>QLTV01003909.1:35391-47758 GCA_003457575.1 Thermophis baileyi | reverse complement strand
TTATTATTATTATTATTATTATTATTATTATTATTTATTAAATTTGTATGCTGCCCAACTCCCAAGGGACTCTATTCTAATTCTAATTCAGCTTGGGAGAATCAATGTTTCATTCTTGGTCTGCGGCCTAATAGCCCTCAAAATACCCAATTATGTGACGTGCAGTAGGACGAAGAGACAGAAGCCAGGGAGAACTGGGATAATTATTGGAAACATACGCTGACTAAGAATCCGGCACCACAAAGAAGAAGGGAAGCAAATCCCGTCGGTGTAATTGTCCTCTTTTAACGACATATTAAAGTCTTTATGAAGGTTTCAAGATGTTAACAGTCTTCACTCTCAACACCCCAAGGGTGGGTTCTAACTTACCTCGCTGCCGGTTGGCTTCCTCCCGCGCCGCGTGGCTGTGCCTCAGGGGCGCGCGCGCACGCATGCACATGCGCAGAAAAAAATTAAAAAAAAATTCAAAAAAAAAATATATTCCCCCCCCCCCAAAAAAAATTTCTAGGAAGAATGCAGAGAAGAGCAACAAAGATGATTAGGGGACTGGAGGCTAAAACATATAAAGAATGGTTGCTGGAATTGGGTATGTCTATTTGATGAAAAGAAGGACTAGGGGAGACATGATAGCAGTCTTCCAATATCTCAGGGGCTGCCACAAAGAAGAGGGAGTCAAGTTATTCTCCAAAGCACCTGAGGGTAGGACAAGAAGCAATGGGTGGAAACTAATCAAGGAGAGAAGCAACCAGGAACTAGGAAGAAATTTCCTGACAGTGAGAACAATTAATCAGTGAAACAACTTGCCTTCAGAAGTTCCAATCTCCAGAAATTCCAACTTCTAACACTGGAAGTATTTTAGAAGAAAGTGGACAACGATTTGTCTGAAATGGTATAGGGTTTCCTGCCTGAGCAGGGGGTTGGACTTGAAGACCTCCAAGGTCCCTTCCAACCCTGTTATTCTAATTATTATTATTATTATTATTATTATTATTATTATTATTATTATTATTATTATTATTATTATTATTATTATTATTATTATATTATTATTATTATTATTATTATTATTATTATTATTATTATATTGATTCTTATTTTTTTTGTTGTTGTACATCTTTAAANCAGGGAGAACTGGGATAATTATTGGAAACATACGCTGACTAAGAATCCGGCACCACAAAGAAGAAGGGAAGCAAATCCCGTCGGTGTAATTGTCCTCTTTTAACGACATATTAAAGTCTTTATGAAGGTTTCAAGATGTTAACAGTCTTCACTCTCAACACCCCAAGGGTGGGTTCTAACTTACCTCGCTGCCGGTTGGCTTCCTCCCGCGCCGCGTGGCTGTGCCTCAGGGGCGCGCGCGCACGCATGCACATGCGCAGAAAAAAATTAAAAAATTAAAAAAGCCAAAAACAAGATGGTGATGCATGCGCAGTGCCGGAAACTCAGCTTCTGCGCATGTGTAGAAGAAAAAAAATTCAAAAAAAATTCAAAAAAATTCAAAAAAAAGATGGCGGCGCCCACGGACCAGCATCGACCAAACCGGATCAGTGACGTCATCGTGACGTCACTAGCAGGTCGCTACCTGTTTGGGTGAACCAGTCCGAACCAGTAGCAACCCACCTCTGCAACACCCCCAACTTAGCCTGCCTTATCAACAGCCACGGATCAAGAAGCTGGGCCACCACTAATTTCAGCTGCAAATCAATCCAGGCTATGAGATATTGCAAGGACACAAGGGACACCAGAGCTGAAGGGAAAATGAACAGCTTAATTACCTGCAATAATTTATTGGAGATCGGCAACCAAGTCAATGGCTCTTCAAAATTAATGCACGGTGCCCTTGAAAAGGATGCATGAAATACAGCCAAGAAATATTTTAAGGTGGGGTGTTTTTTTTTCCCTTTTTCTTTTTTTTTTTTTTTAATGGAGGAGGGAAGTTTCAAGGTTCATTTTTGTAGATTGCCATTGACAGGATGAAAGTAGCGTGTTCAGCAATTTTCTCCTTCTATTCTAGATCAAATTTATTGGAACTCCCCCCACCCACCCCCCGAGGCTGAAGAAGATTTTGGAAGCTCCTGCTAAAAAAATTCAATGTTTGGGGGAGAATACAATCTATGTTTATTGGTTTGTTTTTATTTATTACATTTTTAGGCTGCCCATCTCTCCTGGAAGGCGACTGTGGGTGGCTTGCAGATCATAAAAAGGCAAATAGGAAAGTAAGTCAAATGTTAAACGTATTTTAGTATTTAAATTTAAATATTAAATTCAATCTTTCAATTAATAGTCAAATTCATATTGATTGATTTGATTTGTTTTTATTTTATTGATTAATATTTATTTCATTTATTTCACATTTAATTTAATCATTCCATCCATAACTATTTCATAAAGTATTGATTGATTGATTTAAATAAATACTTACATTAAAATAATGTCTAATATTACATTGAAATTAAATATTAAATTTAAATAGTTGAATAAATGTAATATTTAAAACCAAACATTTAAAATTAAGAGCCAAGGTGGCGCAGTGGTTAGAGTGCAGCACTGCAGGCTACTTCAGCTGACTGCTAGCTGCAGTTCGGCGGTTCAAATCTCACCGGCTCAAGGTTGACTCAGCCTTCCATCCTTCCGGGGTGGGTAAAATGAGGACCCAGATTGTTGGGGGCAATAGGCTGACCCTGTGAACTGCTTAGAGAGGGCTGTAAAGCACTGTAAAGCGGTATATAAGTCTAAGTGCTATTGCTATTGCTATTGCTAAAATTATAATAAAAACCAGAACTAAGAGACGGATGGCATAGGGATGAGGTCTCCTTACTCTATTAACCACATTCAGCAGTGAGCGCCCCCTTGTGACCCCAATCCAGCTAGCAAAACTAAGAATTTTTCTGATGATGTTTTTTGTCACGTGGAGTTATTGTGATGTGGGGTTTATTGTTTTAACAGAATAACAGAGTTGGCAGTGTTAAGTAGTGGGAATGATGACAGGAGACAGACTTCAGAATAGCTCTTTATTCAGCAACTGCTCAAGACAACCAGCAACTAGCAGTCTGACAGCTAGCCCTTTTATAGGGGAGCTGTCAGATACAACAACCAATAGTGTTTGAGCATTCTCCCGCTCAAACGCTGGACCTGGGTGAAACCATGTATAAACTGTCAGTACATAACAGGCAGGGACCTTGGAGGTCTTCTAGTCCAACCCCTTGCTCAAGCAGGAGACCCTATACCATATACCTATACCATAGGCAACTTGGATAATATGTTATAGTTGTTAAAAGTCTGTAGAAATTCTCAGTCATCCAGGTCATGGTTGTCCCGAAGGTGCTTTTTCAGGAGGGAACCGGACTTTTTTGTTTTTTCTTTTGAAGATGTTTCGCTTCTCATCCAAGAAGCTTCTTCAGCTCTGACAGCTCTCCATTCCCCACTATCTTGTCAGAGCTGAAGAAGCTTCTTGGATGAGAAGCGAAATATCTTCAAAAGAAAAAACAAAGTTTAGTTGCCTCCTGAAAAAGCACCTTTGGGACATGTTATAGTTGTTGTTTTAATCCTTTTATAGCACCCTAAATTCCTGGGGTGAGATGGCCAGCCATATAAATCCAAAAAATATTGCAACCCTTCATTAATACTTGATATATGGACCAGTTGAAACAATCCTAAAACTATACATATCAGTTTCCCTGACTCTCCTTTGCCACGTTTCCGTTAAGTGCAAAGAATCAGAACCAACAATTAGGTCACAGTGTAGAAGATTTATTCAAGCCTATACACAAGAATTTAGTCAATTCAAGTTCAACACTAAATTGGTGCCAGATAAGAGTCAGCGGAATTCAGGATGGGTTGGACTGTGATAGTTTGTGGCAACGTAAGGACTCTAAGCTAATGATACACTTAACTCCTCCTGCTCTTCTCTTACAGTTCCCTTATCAGGAACTAGCTAACAGTGACTTCTACGAAGAAAAATAAAAGCGTGGGAGAATCAGGAATAGAATATGATAAAGCAGAATTTGAAAATGAATTATGAGCATATGATGAAGAAGCAATTGCTAAAATGTATAAACTTCTGTTGAGATTTGAAATGAGCAAATTGAAAGAAGATACGGTATCGTGGGCCAAGAATTTTGGTTATAATATTCAAACAGATCCATGGGAAAGAATGTCATTAAAAGGTCTGAAATTCACATCAACTTATAATTTAAAAAAGAACTTTTTGAAAATGATCTATCGCTGGTGTATGGCCCCCCAAAGAAATTGACTAAGAGGTAAAAACTACTTCTCATTTTCTGTTGGAAATGTGAAAAGCATGAAGGGGCATTTTATCATGCATGGTGGACTTGTGAAAAGGGGGGGGGAATAATACTAGATAGAAATACGCAGAGAGACTTTAAAAAAAATAACATTCAGATGAAACTAGAACATTTTTTATTAAATTTATGGTCAGTCTACTAGAAAAGGCTCATGGACAACTGATGCTATATATCAGTGGTGGCTAACCTTTTTCTCGTCCTGTGCCGAAAGCGCGTGTGCATGCGTGCCAGCACCCAGAATGCAATGCGCCCGCCCCCTGCCCATGCGCACATGACCCCCCCATGCTCCCCCCACCCCCTGCGCATGCACACGTGGCCCCCCCACGCTCCACCATCCTCCACCCCGCATGCATGTGCAACCCCCCTCCCCCCCCGTTTTGGGCCCAGCAGGCCTCCCTGCAGCCTCCTGGGACCAAAAATGGGCCATGGGGGGGCGCGCTGCTTCCCCCGGCCCCCATTTTGGGCCTAGCAAACCTCCCTGCAGCCTCCTGGGACCAAAAATGGGCCATGGGGGGGCGTGCTGCATCCCCCGGCCCCCATTTTGGGCCTAGCAGACCTCCCTGCAGCCTCCTGGGACCATGCTCCAGTGCATGGAGCACCAACCTCCCGTGCTCCCCATGCCCCCGCACATGCACATGTGATCACCGCCCCCCATGCATGCACGTGCGACCCCCTGCACATGCACGCACGTCTCCCGCATGCACCCCACCCCACCCCCGCGCATCCCAAAAATCAGCTAGCCGGTGGGAGGCACACACGCACATGCACGGTGGAGCTGAGCTGGGCGACGGCTCGCATGCCCGCAGAGAGGGCTCTGCGTGCCAGTGGGGCATGCGTGCCATAGATTCGCCATCACGGCGAATGATAGATTGAATAAAAGAGTTGGAAGGGACCTTGGAGATTTTCTAGTCCAACCCCCTGCTTAGGCAGGAAACCATACACCACTTCAGACAAATGGTTATCCAATCTCTTCTTTAAAACTTCCAGTGTTGGAGCATTCACAACTTCTGGAGACAAGTTGTTCCACCAGTTGATAATTGCAGTTAAGTTGTTATATGCATGAAGAAGGAAGACTTCTGTACAGAAAAACCCATAATAAAGGAATGGATCATGAAGATAGCTGAGTTTGCAGAAACGGCTAAATTGACTTATTCGGTTAAGGAAAAGAACTACAATTACCTTTATAAAAGGTGACACCCTTTATGGAGTTTTTGCTGAAAATAAACTGGTTGTCAGGCCTGGAAGCCATCTTTTGTATTGGGCCTTCAGGCCTGCCCCAATTTACTACTGTGGGAAACTGGGAGGGGGGGATTGTAGGGAGCTGGGGAGATATATAGTCAAAATAACATTCCTTTCTCCGAGAGTCAAGGCCACTCTACCCTGCACCTGGAGGCGTGTGGCTGGGAGACATCTCCGGTTGGGACGCTGCATTGATTGGACCATGTGATGGACATGTGGGTGCTGGGGCAGGGACTTGGACTTTCTTTTGGGTGGGGAAAACCTGGAAGCTTTCAGATTCGGGTTTTCCCAGATGTGCCAATATGACATCTCTAATAAAGTGGAACTTTGAGGAAACTCATGTCTCGGAGTCTTCTTTCGTCGGGGGTGTTACTTGGAACCTTGACATTGCTGATTTCAGGATTTATTGATTGAAAAGATGTATTTATGGAAAGAAGAGAACCAGGATGTGTACTTTGGAAGGTGTGGGGATGTCAATTATTATATTTGTTGCAAACAAACATTGGAAGTCGTTTCTTTGGATATTCTTCTTTCTTTTTCGTTCTTTCCATTTTTCTTGTACTCTTTTATATTTTCTGTCTGTTTCTTTATGCTTCTGGTTGTTGTTTTTTTTAAAAAAAAAACCTACGTAAAATATTTTTACAATAAAAATTACTTTTTAAAAACCCACATGGGAGCTCGACTGGGAGGCAGCAGGTGGCTTGATCTTCAGCGACATAGTCTACAGCTTTCCAGGAGAAGGGACCTGCTTTTCTGGAATTGTAACTAGTGGTGGTATTCAGCCGGTTCTCTCTGGATCGTGCGAACTGGTAGCGGCGATTGCGGGAGGCTCCGCCCACCCACCATGATGTAATGCACAAGCACTGTGCATGCACAGAAGGGCGTGCGCATGTGCACGCTCACATTTGCGAACCGGTAGGGAAGGTAAGTGAATCCCACCTCTGATTGTAACCCTAAATCTGGGTTCAATGATCAAAACGATAAACCCACATAACATTATGACGAAGAAAAATTTTAAACAGTAAGTCAAGATCAACAATAGCACAGAACAATGTCTAGTTCACCAGGAACTTGGATGATTCTAAAGTTCTTCTGCGATCAAATGCAAAAAAAAAAAAAATGCTCAACCCCAACTGTTATTAAACAGATAGGAAATTAATTGGGGTGTCTCTCTCTTATCCTCTCCTGCCCCCATGGTTCTCCTTCCATCTATATTGTATCAGAGTGCCCACAGCTTTACTACGTGAGACAACCCAGGAGCAATAACAGCAAACAGAGGTTTGTAATAAATAGTGGTTTTATCTACAAAAGAATATGTACTATACATAGACGTACTACAGGCAGAGGTCAAACAAGCAGCAATTACAGCAGGGAAGAACACACAGCGAGAGAGACGCCCTAACAGGGCGTCTTCTTATTATACAGGCTCTTAAAGGGATAACAGCCAAAAAACCTTGCTGACTCATTCCCATCATTACATCATTGCATCATTGCATTAGCTGGTCAGTTCTTAAATCACTACCCTGACATATTGGGTTGAATAATCTGCATAGAACTATGGTGATCTCCAAAATCCCTTTTCTGGAGAGAAAAAAACCTGTGATCAAAATTACAGAAAAACCATAGCCCAGTTTTTGGTCATTTGGAAATAGCCAATCCATTGACACTGTCATACAATCTATAAACTTCCTCTTCTCCTGAAATCTCTTAGCTGCCCTTGAGGGGGGGGAACCCTCTATATAAACAGTAAGCATTGTCCACTTATAATCTACTTCCTATCTACTCACTGAGAGAGATTTTCTCTAGTAGTAGTGAATTTTGGGTGAGACTTAACAGAATAGCAGGGTTGGAAGGGATCTTGAAGGACGTCTAGTCCAACCCCCTGTTCAAACATATACCACTATACCATTTCAGACAAATGGATGTCCAATCTCTCCTTAGAAATTTCCAGTGATGTAGTAACAAAACGTTGCATCGTGAAGTCATCAGGCAAGAAAAACCAAATGCACATTACAGAATAGAAGGTACGCGACTCAACAGTAGTAACTGTAAGAATGATCTGGGAGTCCTAGTGGCCCACCACTGAAGTGTGAGCCAGCAGGGTGCTGCAGCTGCCACAAAAGCCAGTGCAATCCTAGGCTGCATCAACAGAGGGATAGTATCAAGATCACAAGAAGTGATGGTACCGTTCTATACTGCACTAGTGAGGCCACGTTTCAAATATGGTTTTAGGCCCAGTACTCTTCAACATCTTCATCAATGATTTGGATGAGGGGATAGATGGGGAACTCATCAAATTTGCAGATGACATCAAGCTAGCAGGAATAGCCAACAGAAGGTAGGCTTAAGATACAGAAGGAGCTTGACAGACTTGGACATTGGGCGCTATCTAACAAAATGAAATTCAATGGTGGAAAAAGTAAGGTTCTACATTTAGGCAAGAAAAACCAAATGCACAGGTATAGTATAGGTCAGTGTTGACGAACCTTTTTGGCGCCGAGTGCCGAAACGGGAACGAGCGCATGTAGGGGGGAGCGCCGAAAACTGGAAGAGCAGCTCCCCGGCGCGCACGTGCAGGAGCACCAAAAACCGGAAGACCAACGGGCAACGGCTGGCGTGGCCGGAGAGATGGCTCTGCGTGCCACTTCCGGCACCCGTGCCATAGGTTCACCATCACGGGTATAGGTGGTACCTTGCTCAATAGTAGTAACTGTGAGAGGGATCTTGGAGTCCTAGTGGACAATCACTTAAATATGAGCCAGCAGTGTGCAGCAGCTGCCAAAAAAGCCAACACAGTTCTAGGCTGCATAAACAGAGGGATAGAATCAAGATCATGTGAAGTGCTAATACCACTTTATAATGCCTTGGTAAGGCCACACTTGGAATACTGCATTCAGTTTTGGTCGCCACGATGTAAAAAAGGTGTTGAGACTCTAGAAAGAGTGCAGAGAAGAGCAACAAAGATGATTAGGGGACTGGAGGCTAAAACATATGAAGAACGGTTGCAGGAACTGGGTATGTCTAGTTTAATGAAAAGAAGAATTAGAGGTGACATGATAGCAGTGTTCCAATCTCTCAGGGGTTGCCACAAAGAAGAGGGAGTCAAGCTATTCTCCAAAGCACCTGAGGACAGGATAAGAAGCAATTGATGCAAACTAATCAAGGAGACAAGCAACCTAGAACTAGGGAGAAATTTCCCGACAGTTAAAACAATCAGTGGAACAGCTTGCCTCCAGAAGTTGTGAATGCTCCAACACTGGATGTTTTTAGAGGAGATTAGACAACCATTCATCTGAAGTGGTATAGGGTTTCCTGCCTGAGCACGGAGTTGGACTAGAAGACCTCCACGGTCCCGTCCAACCCTGTGATTCTATGATTCTAAGTCTTGCTGTCATGAGCCCAACTCTATTTTTTCTCCTGGTCCCTGCCTCCGTTTCTATTTCCTCCCTCACAAATGACATTCACTGTCCAAATGTCCAGTTTGTCTTTATTAATCTGCAGGAGAAAGATCTCTAAAGTATTTTATCCCTTTGTGTATGCTTGCAAACCACACAAGCTCCAAAGCCCCCTCCCTCTCCTCCCTAAAAAACTTCTATTTACAGTATGTTAAAAACTGTGATAATATTGTAGACACTATTTTCTACTGTTAAAACTGAAAAACTGAAATGATTTCTTCACCAGGAAAAATGTGATAAAACTGCAGCTCACCAATGAGAAGTCTGCAGGTGGCACTAACCTATCGGCCAAAAGAAAATCAAATTTCTCCTTTATTGACTAATAAGACAAACTCTCCACATCAGGCTGGACTCCTGGTGACTATTTGTCCATTTAGCTTTCCTGACATCACTACAGAAGTGGTTTGCATCTGCCTTTTCCTGCTGCTGCTGCTGCTGTTGTTGTTGTTGTTTTTTTACCAATAGAAAAGAATGTATTAACACCAGACAAACAATCAAGCAAGCAGAAACCAATACTTTAATCAAGGAACTACCCAGGAGATAACAATCAAGCAAGCTTAAGACAATATCCTCATCAAGGAATGACCAAAGAGAAAATCACACCCCCAACAACACCGGCAAGGCAACCTACTCTGAACAGGTGGTCCTCGACTCGACTTACAGCAGTTCATTTAGTGACTGTTCGAAGTTACAACGACACTGAAAAAAAGTGACTTAGGACCATTTTTCACATTTATGACCGGTTTCACGTGACTTACATTCGGATGCTTGACAACTGGTTCATATTTATGATGGTTGCAGAGTCCCAGAGTCACGTGATCCCCTTTTGCCACCTTCTGACAAGCAAAGTCACGGGGGAAGCCAGATTCACTTAACAACTGAGTTACTAATTTAACAACTGCAGTGATTCACTTAAGAAATGCGGCAGGAAAAGTCATTAAATGAGGCAAAACTCACTTAACAAATGTCTCACTTAACATAAAACTTTGGGCTGTGGTCATACGTCGAGGACTACCTGTATAAACAGGAAGCAAAACCCACACTCCCTTGCACTGATGATGTTACCTAGTTGGGTAATGAAGCATCTGCAAGCGAACAACTAAGCTCAGAGAGCACTAAGGAATCTACAGTGGGGGGTTTTTTTAAACCTCCCAATCTGGAGGTTTAAATGGAACAGAAGTTGCCTTCGGAAGTTGTGGGAGCTTCATCACTTGAGGCTTTCAAGAAGAGATTGGACTGCCATTTGTCAGAAATGGTGTAGGGTTTCCTGCTTGAGCTGGGGGTTGGACTAGATGACCTATAAGGTCCCTTCCAACTCTGTTAATCTGTAATAGTAATCTGTAATGGTAATCTGGCTTGTAGCCCTGGGATTTCCTAGGGCTCTCCAATCTAAAAATCAACTGTATCTGGTCCAACTTCTGTTTTTCAGAGTATCCAAAGTCAATTAAGTGCTGCCACCTGGCTGCGTGGGGAGGGGGGCATGAAACCCATGATTAACTTGACAAAAAATAGCAATAGCAATAGCAATAGCACTTAGACTTATATACCGCTTTACAGTGCTTTACAGCCCTCTCTAAGCAGTTCACAGAGTCAGCATATTGCCCCCAACAATCTGGGTCCTCATTTTACCCACCTCGGAAGGATGGAAGGCTGAGTCAACCTTGAGCCGGTGAGATTTGAACCGCCGAACTGCAGCTAGCAGTCAGCTGAAGTAGCCTGCAGTACTGCACTCTAACCACGGCGCCATCTCGGCTCTTGGGTGTTTGCAAACTTAGGAAGCCTGTTTCTAACCTTATATACATACCTTCTATGATGAAACTCAACAAGTACTGGATACTTAGTTTTGTTATTTATTTATTTGTCATGTTTATGTAGTGTATATTAGAGGTGGAGACCCTTTGAAAGCTGTATGCAACGAAATTTCATTTTAATGTATGCCAATTAGTGTACATTCAAAGTGACAATAAAGTTAGTCTAAGTCTATTCTAAGTCTAAGTCTATACTGGTAGTTCTCAACTTAAGACTGTTCATTTAGCAGCGGTTCAAAGTTACGACCGCCTTGGAAAAAGTGACTTATGAGCTGTACTCGCACTTATGACTGTCACATCGCCTCTGAAAGTCACGTGATCACAATTCAGGCACCTGGAAACGGGCTCACATTTACAACTGGCTGCAGTGTCCTGGGGTCATGTGATTGCAATTTGTAAACTTTGGCAAAAAAAAAAATGGCAAAAGTGGCAAAAAACCCCACCCCTTGGGGAAGCTGAATTTACTTAATGGCCATGTGTTTTGCTTAATGATTGCTGTCCAAGCTGTCACAAAACCAGGTCTGATTCGATTTATGACTGCAATGGCTTACGACAGAAATCCTGGCCCCAATTGTGGCTGTAGGTCACGGGTGTCAAACTCACTGCGTCATGTTGCCATCACGTGATGTATCGTGACGTTTTTTCCCTTCACGGAGCTGGGGTGGGCGTGGCTGCCAGTTTGACACCCTGCAGTGTAGGTCAAGGAAGCAGCTCTCCGTATGCCATCTGAAGAACTCATGTCTCTACAAATATTTAAAGCACCAACACCAAGTAGGGTCAGGAAGACAACAAGCGTGTCCTTGATACATCAGCTTAATGGGCAATCAAAACAGAGAAAAAAGTAAAATGCTGAGTTTATTTGAAGATGTTCGCATTCGCACATTAGGGGACTGGAGGCTGAAACATGAAGAATGGTTGCAGGAATTGGGTATATCTAGTTTAATGAAAAGAAGGAGTAGGGGGTGACATGGTGGCAGAGTTTCAATATTTGAGGGGCTTCCACAAATAAGAGAGTTCAATCTCTTTTCCAAAGCAGCAGGAGGACAAGAAACAATGGATGGAAACTAATCAAGGAGAGATCCAACCTAGAAATAAGGATAAATTTCCTGACAGTGAGAACAATAAATCAGTGGAACGGCTTGCCTCTAGAACATGGGTCCTCAAACTACGGCCGTGGGTCGCATGCGACCCACCAAAGCCATTAATCCAGCCCACGCAGGACCACGAGGCTGCCCCATCCACATCGCCCCGCCCACCATTCGGCCGAGTGCAGGACTTACCTTCACGAGCCCCGTGGGCTGGAACTGAAAGGTAAGGCCAACAATTTTGGCCTGTAGAGACATTCTGGAGGCGGGGGAGGTGAAAAACAGGGCGCACAGACGCCCCTGGAGGCCAAAAAATGGACAAAAACAGCCTGTTTTTGGCCAAAAAATGAGCCATTTTTGCCTGATTTTGGCCTGCAGAATGCTGCTGGAGGCGGGGGAGGTGAAAAACAGGGCGCACAGATGCCCCAGGAGGCCAAAAAATGGGTGAAAATGGGCCGTTTTTCACCTCTCTC
>QLTV01003900.1:2126091-2140279 GCA_003457575.1 Thermophis baileyi | reverse complement strand
GTGTCCCGGATTGGGAATTATATTATCAAGCAGCCTCGTTGACATGGATAAAAGAATGGGTACTGTTAAGGATAAAAGAATTTTAACGATTGAAGGCCATGATTTGCAACGAGGATGGCACGCATTTCTTTGGGAAGGACAAACCAAAGTACACAATTATTTTATGAGGCACCAAATAAGAGATGCACTAATAGAGAATTGGAAAAAAGTCAAACAAAAATTTTATATAAAGATGCCAAGATGGACCTCAACGATGGAAGCAGTGATCTACCCAAATTTGATTACTTTAGATAAAATAGTTACGTATGAAGAATTATTAGATAAACAAGGAAGATTAAAATCAAACCAAGAGTTACAAAGACAAGGAATCAAAATAGATTGGTGGCCCTATTTACAGATTCAAACTAAGTATAAAAAGGATTTAGAACAATTTGGCTTCCAAGACGAAAAACAAGAAATTGACAAAATATTAACAGGCACAGAAGAAAAATTGATTACTAAGTTTTATAACTGTTTATTAAACCGTAAAATGGAGGATGAGGTTGTTAAGGAAACAATGATTGCCTGGGCAAAAAATTTTGGGTATAGTATCGATTTGGAACATTGGAACAAATATGGGGGGAAAACTATAAAATATCAATGTCGGCCGCATATAAAGAAAATATATTTAAAATGCTTTACAGATGGCATCTACCACCGACGAGATTGTCCAAAATGTACCCATCTACCAAACCAAATTGTTGGAAATGTAATCAGACACAAGGGACATTCTACCATATGTGGTGGACATGTCCCGACGCAAAAAAATATTGGAAGAAAATTAAAAATTGGCTTGAAGAAATAACAGAACAAAAATTGGAATTGTAAAAAAGGTGCTAGTTTGTGCTGAAATGAGCAAACTAACTATGGAAATAAGAGAGGAAAAAGGAAAGCAGACAACCTCTGCTAAAACAGTCAGGTTACTATTTTACCACTATTTTTAAAGCACTGTTTTACCTGGAATGTTCCAGGGGCAACTGTATAGGCTTTGTCCACCATCAATTGTCACAGTTTCTCCAGTTATAAAGGAGGCAGCTGGAGATAGCAGAAAACACACCAAAGCTGTTTCCTGAAAAGGTGCTGAATAGAAAAAGATAATTAATGTTTAGGTATATAACAATAGCCAAAATTAGGGAAATATAGAAATAAGGAAATTACGATGGCACAAAGCTGTATTAATGGAACTACATTTTATGTATATGTGATGTACATGTTTTGTTTTGTATGTTTTATTGTTTGTTTGTTTGTTTTTTCTTTTTTAATTGGAAAATTGCAATAAAAAATTATTTTTTAAAAAAAATAACTACGGTATTAACCATTATAGCACAGGGCTTTTCAGATGTTCAGGTTTCACTTGCTGGATTCACATATTCTCTGTGGTTTGGTGGACAGACTCAGCTTTCATATTATGTTAAGGCACAAACCATGGGTTATCCACAAAGCCTGTGCTCACACAACACAAAAAGATGAAGTACAGCTTAGTGTAATAAGAGAACCTGCTCGATAAATGTTGAGAATAGAGCAACACTTACAATCCGGCTTCTTTCTCTGCAGACAAGGCAAATTGTGATACACATCTGAAACATTCACACACTTAGATGCAAGTGAGCATAAGAAGTTGGATATTGTGAAGTGTAGGACAAGTATAATACTGCCAGCACTATTTTGCTATCTTTCACATACCGGTACATGTTTTTAGGGTGTAGAACCCTAGTCACATTTTGAATGGGAATGTTAGCTTCGTATCCAAATGTGTATTTAATGGTAATCCATTAAATCAAGATTTTATTTACTCATTGAATAGGTTCACATAATTTGCTTAGTTCTGGTTTAGTATACTGTGTCAATAATTCAGATTAAGTGTATTGTGTAAACCAAAACACTAATTAATAACAAAGTCAGTTTGCACTGAACATTAGCAATAAAAATGTATAACATGAAGAGAACAAAATCCAATTTTTAAAATCACCTGAAAACCCTGAAGTTCAAAATATAACAATTAAATCAACATAGTACTATACCTCTTCAGGAAGTCCTAATCTCTTTGCAGGAATCCTCTTAATATAGTTTTTAAACAAATTTTCACCATCTTTGTAGTGTGCAACAGCAGTTTCTGAAAATATAACTCCCTGCAAAGAAAGGACCGCTTCAACATGAATATTTTGTTATTGTTTTTCACAGCAATAAAAACTCCAATCACTTTTGACATTCACAAACTATAAACTCTGAATATCAGTACTGAAAATAAATGACCTGGATTTATAAACCAACAAGCAAACTGCATTGGAAAGGAAGAATTATATCCTTGCAAGTAAAGTGCAATTCGACTCAAGCTCCGTTCTTGGCGACTTCGTGGACTTTATGCAATTTTGTTAGCAAGGGGGTAGCTCTTGCCTTCTTCCCACACATCCCACATTTAGCTTACAACTCTTGGGGTTTCTGTTTTTATAAATGTAGTACGTGTAGTAATTACATTTAATTAATTACTAAATGGAATTACTACACATACTACATTTATAAAGCAACACAAAGATATCTACCGGTACATGTTTTATAGAGACATCTGAAGAGCAATTTCATCCCCAGTGCTAATACTAAAATACTTCTGTAAACATTCTTCCTCAATTTGGGTTGGTCACCGAGACCATGAAGATGGGCTCCAGCATGAGTCTGAAAGCTCAGAAGACAAAACCTCTGGTCCAGGTGACCGACCCAGATTAGATCCTGCAATACTATCCTGGGACACGTATATTTGCCTTCCTTCGCAATTCTTCCCCAAAACAAACTCCATTGAATGTAGATTAGAGCCTCTAATCCCCTTCTCAGTCTTTGGTATAGCTAAAGATTTAGACATAAAAATCTTAGCACTTCCAATAGATACTGTATTGTGAGCAAAATCTCCTAACCTATGAAAAAGCTCCTATCTTCATCCATCCAAGATTAAATTAGGCAAATAAGATTGTTAGAATCAGCTTGAGCATTTCGTTCCAGTCTGTTGTCTAAATCACTTATTTCATAACCTACCGGGGCAACTGAGTTAATCCTCACTCCATTGCATGCCCACTCAATGGCTAAACTTTTGGTCAGGTTATCAACAGCAGCTCTTGCTGCTCCACTGTGCCTGCAAAGGAAGCAAAAGAAGAGGCAGACTTAATTTCTTTCCACAGGTTAAGTTAGACCACTCTGAAATTAGACATTGTGATTATGAAATGCCTATAACTATATTTTGCTATCTTAACTGGGGTTTAGAGTTCAAGAAGCTATCCTCCTCCCGGTAATTTCATCTAATCTTGGTGCCACGGGGCAATTGTCAGAAATAGTGATCGATTTCCATTCATAGTTTAGCTAGCCAGAGTCAGGATGGTTGAAAATCCCACTTTTTAGTTATTCCAGTCTAACTTATGTGTATAAGCACAGATTTTACAAATAGCACCCAATCTGTATCCCCAGCTATAATAAAATTGCTTATTTGCCTTTATGGATCTTCAAAATACAAATATCTCTAAGATTTGTAAGGGGCGTGCATAAGCGCACCAGCGTGCCTACCGTCCCTGTCCTAATGTTCCCTTTTATTCGTATTCATTTCATGTATTCAAATCATGTTTATACTTATATGTATTATCTAATACGTGCTTGACAAAATAAATAAATAAATAAATTTCTGAGATTTTAGGGGGTATCAGGCATAATTTTCTCTTACAGCTAGGATTGTTCTCAGGACAGAGTTAGAGGCCAAAAAAATGTTCTTTCTCTTTCAACTTATAATTACATGAAACTCTTCCCAGGCAAAAAATATCTGTGTGCACCTGTGTGCATGTTAATGTTCTGCAATCAGGAAGCTTGCAATAATTTCATAATCGGAATTCAATTAACATAGTCACAGCAGACAAGTCTATGCAAAGAGAAATAGTATTTCAACTGGTTGGTAAGAAATATGTGCCAGGTTCAAATATCATGTTACTCCATGATGTGGTTTCATTGTGAGCACGATTTAGCCCCAATGATTGTGTATTAGCATACAGGTAGTCCTTGACTTACAACCATTCATTTAGTGACCATTCAAAGTTATTTGTGGGATCCAAGTTTGAGGATCATAAATATAGGCAAAAGTCCTCAATTCTCAAAGATTCCTATGATATCTGTGGAAATATATCAAGAAACACTGGATTTAGAACCAGCCATTGTTCCAGATAATGTTGATGCTCTTAGAACACACCAAAAGTTCTGGAGTTAACATGTCGCTCAGGGTCTGAAGACTACCAACTCCTGACTTCATCTCTAAAGTCCAGATTTGGCAATCTCCAAACTCTAAGCTGCACATGGCCCTTCAGAATTTTTGGCCTAGCTATTTCTGCTCTTCGTAATCCACCAATGTAGCAGATTTCTTCGAAACTTTCTGATATTCTTATTTCTGTATTGGAAATCTATACAGTCACTGGGCTTTGCAAAAACAAGGCCATTAAAAAAATTAGGAAGGATACAATACAATACTGAAAAAAAAGGGAGCCAGGTAGGGAGCAGGGGTTTCAACCTTCCCTGCCTATTAATTTCAAGCTGCAAAACAATATTGCAGGAAGTAGGGAAGTGTCTCTGTGTCTATAAATGTGTGTCTGCTCAGAATTGCCTGAACCGCAAAATAGGAGGCAAATGAATTTGATAAATAAATTAAAATAAATACATTTACTCAGACTTAAGTCAGGGGTGGGCTTCAAAAATTTTAGCAAGGGGTTCTCTGCCCGGTTGCTGGGTGGGCGTGGCCATGGTGGGCGTGGCCTAGTCGGCCTCCTGCACCACAGCGAGGGGGGGTGTTTTAGCCCTCCCCGGGTTCCAGAGTCTTTTCTCGAGCCTCCGGGAGGTGAAAACGGCCTCCCCAGCCACCGGAGGCCGGAAACAGGCCCGTTTCCCGAACTTACGGTAGGCCCGTTTTTCACCCTCCCCAAGCCTCCGCGCGCGTCCTGCACTTACCTGCATCCAAAACAGGCCGCGTGGGGAATCCTGGGAGGGGTGGGCTGGGCGGGGCCAGCCAGGAGTGGGATTTGGGGGTTCTCCAAACTGCACAGAATCTTAGTTAGAGGTTCTCCCGAACCCCTGCGAACCCCCAGCAGCCCACCCCTGACTTAAGTGACAACAAGCATGCATTTGGATATTAATAACAGCTTACGACAAGCCAGGGAACCCTTTCCACATACTAGACACTATATTGACAATGGCACCCCCATGATCCCGCATCCAAGCATTGTACGCTATATGGAAACAAGAAAAAAAGAGCATTAATTAATATTGTGACATTTTTATTTACATTTTCAGAATGTGTATAAAATGCAGTCTCTGTTTGAGTTAACCCCCCCCACACACACACACACACCATCTATAACTAAGTGTATCAGTATGGGGGGTTGTGTAATATACAACATAGCAATGACATTAAATCCAGATATTTGCCAGAGGGCACAAGTAACTATGAATTTATTTCCCACATTACTGAAAACATATAAATCCACTCTGCTGCTGTCACACACACCCAAAGCCCAACCCTACCTCACCATCGGGGTGGGGTGGGGTGAACAATGTAAGCCTACTATACCGGCCAACACGGCTCTGGCTTGGAGAAAGATCTATTCCAATTCTCTCCACCAAAAAACTTTATGGATTGACTCAAAGATGTGGGAGATATAGTAACGAACAGTGAGTCCCCCTGGCTGGGAGGTACCAATAAAGCTACAGGAGAAGAGCAAAGAGACTATCCTAGTAGCAGGAGCATCCATGGCGTGGATGGGGTAAATCCTAATCCCCACCACCCCCACCCCAGCCCCTGACACAGATTCTAGTGAAAAGAGATATTTCCGCTGTTCAAAGATCTTCAGATCAGGAACATGGAATGTCGATGGCTTATACCTAGGAAAGCTAAACATTGTTAACAACAAAATGAATAGGCTCAACACTGATATACTTGGCATCATGAACTTCATTGGACTGGCTGTATATGGAGACACAAAATGGTTCAGAATTGGAAAAGGCAATTGGCAAGGTTGCATCCTGTTATCTATACTATTAAACATGTACACAGAAATAGTTATGACAAATGCACATTTGGAGGAATCTATCATTGACGTTAAAATCGGTGGTTGGAATATCAACACAGATCATATAACATTGCTCATGAAAAACAAGGAGGATCTAGAGTGGCTAATCCTGAGAGTCCTTTGCTGTTTCCAGGGCAGCCCCCCGGGCCAGATCTAAGCACCCCGTGGGCCGGATCTGGCCCACAGGCCTTGAGTTTGACACCCTGCTATAAAGGATGACACCAGGGTGATCATAGTGGATCCGAAGGAGGCAACACGAGAGTGCTGATCCATAGAGTGGCCAAGGATCGGACATGACTGAATGGCTGACAACTCTTTCTTTTATAGAACAACACCCCTGAACCTTACACAAGAAGCTGCTTTATATTTACTACTAGACTACTATCCCAGTTGGCAGCATCACTTGATGATTTGTTCAGCTTTACTTGGAAATGTCAGGCACTGCCTAGGCAATCACCACTATCCATAGCAGGCACTCTAGCATTAAGTCACTCCAAATAAAGTGAAACAATTATATTCCAGTATTATTAATACCATTAAGTATTTTGGTGAGTTATTCAAATTTACAAATTTATAAAATCTAAATGCAGATAACAAAACACCAATAATCTAAACAAATAAACAAACTGTAGGGAATAGATTTTAGTATTTCTGATCTAGTCATCAAAGCAGTTCAAATTCTTATTAAATGTCTTCTTTGACTTCAACTATTCTCTGTCAGAGATGCAGTCTGAATAACTGTTATGTTATAATTTAACCTAACATAATTGGCAAAACATGCTAAGCACTACATAGTTAGGTTTATCATTATACCTCAGTTTCAACTATTCCTTCAACCATAATTACGTTGCAACAGCCACCAACTAACAAGAATGTGACCAGCAAAGATTTGTTTCCTGGCAGACCTATGGATAAATCTCTTATTCATTTGCAGGAGTGTGCTTGCTGGATTCATATGTCACAATAAACCATAACTGCGAATATTTAAGGCTAAATATAAAAAATGTCAAGGCATGAAAATGAGAAATGCAAAGTAATCATGCTTCAAATTGCTTTATGAACAAAACTTCAAGTTATAGTAAGCAATCACCTGCTTTACAGCAATAGAAAGTTCCAGTCAAGTTGGTTTCAATAACAGCATGCCAGCCTTTTGCACTTATTAGTTCAGATGGGCTAGTAAATTGCCCTCCTCCATTGTTGACCAAAAAATCTATCCTACCATGAAGATCTAATGTTGCTTTCACCAGTGCCTCTACCTACAAGGAAAAATAAAGCGGAGTGGTAAGATTGATGTTCCATTTGCAGATTTCTGTACAGGATTAAAATCACTACTTGGCCTTTTGGCTAAAATCAAATATAGTATTTGTCAATAAACTTACATAACTGTGGTGTTTCTTTAATAGAAAATACTTTCTACAAAATAGTTTTGAGTACTGTTAGAAATCACGATATGGCAGTTAAAAATATAACCTAGAATATTCTATAACAAGGGACTTCCACAACGACCCAAGATTTCATCACAATGACAAAATTTCTGTTGTGATTTGGCTACAGTATGCCTGCAGAAGAATTTGTACAAGTTCATTGAGAGTTTACTCTTAAACATAATTTATAAAGAAGAAAACAAGAGTATTGTTACTTATAAAACTCATATACTGTACTGTAGTTATTATGTTATATAGTTGTTATATAATGTTATAGTCCCATCTTAGTCATGAAAGCCAGCAGGGTGACTTTGGGCCAGTCACTGTTTCTCAGCCCAAACTATCTCACATGATTGTTATTGTGGGTACAATAGGAGGAAGATGTGTTGGATATGCTCACCGCCCTGAGTTATTTGAAAAAAAAAAAAAAAAAAAGAGGGCGGAAAACAAACAAACAAACAATTAATAAAAATTATAGTCAAAGGTCCTTATCATATATCATAGTCCTGCAAAATGTGTTTTCACTGTATCTGCCTGGCTACCAATGACAGAAAGTTGATCAAGAGGTCTATGACTTTAGCAACTCTTTGAAAGGGATCCAATGGCAGTGGTTTAATAACCATCAGTCCTGTCATTTCAGATGCATATTTCCGAACAAGCCTCTACAAAGCAAATTATGTTTCCACATGACATCTGGTAACATGATGTTTCCTTTCCTGGGAAAGATGATCAAGCCCAGCCACAGTTAGAATACAACAATTTATGTATGTAGCAATGTACTATTGCACTAAAAGTCACAACTTGTAATGGTGTCCTCTTAACAAAGAAAAGCTGGCAGGCAGTGCTGTACTTGGAAGCTGTATGCCAAACAAGCAGAATTATTTATAGCACAATGATGGGAAAGCTTTATTAGAAGGCAAGGATGCCTTAGCGGATAGAGATTAAAACTCAGCATTCAACAAGTTTTCCCCTAGGTGGTTTATTTGAATCTGCTGTAACAGATTACTCAGAGAAACAAAGCTGCTGACAGATGTAGACATATGAAAAATAAGGTATTTTACCTTATTTTTAAATATGTAAAAAAAAGAATTTTTAAAAAGAAGCACTGATCCCTTTCAGAGTGATAATGTTATCTTAGTTCCTTGAGGGAGACATCTTCGTAGCCATATCTTCAGGAAGAAGAAACCCCCTTTTCTGATTCTGTCACCGAAGGGAAACACATGTCAAATTTTTCTGATTAAAGTGCATTCAACTTTTAACATACTACTCTCTCAGGTTTTGGGCCCCTTGTTCTTGGAAACAGTGATTTGAGTTAGCATGCTATGTAAAGATCTGTGATCTTTAAATCATAGCATACAACCTAGCAGATCGCACTAATTTAGAAAATCACAGTGAAACTAAGTATTAAAGTATGGGGCAATCCTACATAAAAGTGAATTCTGATATTGTGCTAAGCCATAATTTGTTTAACTATTATTTACCAATGACGCCACAAGATGCTAAACCACACAGAGCAAAATGTGTTATAATATGGTATATGAATCTAGTTAAACTATCATTTAAAATGCTATTTTTAACATATCCTTCTTTGCTGGAATTGATTCTTGACTCAATAGATTCTGGTTTGGGGTTTTGTAAATTTGATAGCTCGCTTTCTGTTTGACTCTTTAGGATACACTTTGGCCTAAATTAGGATCAATTACCTTTTTGTCATTTCCAGCCTAATACTCAATTTGTTTATTTAACAGCTCTGTCATGCACTAGACAGGAAGTTCAGGCTAGAGATCACAACATATATTTAAAATTGTGTAGTATAGCTGAAAATAGCATATGGTTGGAGGTGAAGCCTAGACAAAAGCCTTATATTGAGGCAGATTACTTACTCATATAATTCAATATTGCTTGCATATACAGGTAGTCCTTGACTTACAACCACAATTGAGCCCAAAATTTCTGTTGCTAAACAAGACAGTTGTTAAGTGAGTTTTACCCCATTTTACAACCATTCTTGCCACAGTTGTAAAGTGAATTATTCCAATTGTTAAGTTAGTAACATGGTTGTTAAATGAATCTGGCTTCCCCATTGACTTTGCTTGTCAGAAGGTTGGAAAAGTGATCACATGACCCTGGGATACCACAGCCATCATAAATATGAATCAGTTGCCAAGGGTCTAAATTTTGATCACAGGGATGCTGCAATGGTCATAAGTGTGAAAAACAATCATGTCACTTTTTTTAGTGCTGCTGTAACTTCGAATGGTCACTAAATGAATTGTTATAAGTCAAGGACTACCTGTACCAGCAGTACAAATGCTACAAAATACTACAGCATTGAACCAGAATGTTTTTTCCTTTTCTAAAATCAAAGCAATTGCCAAATTCTAATTCCATTTCCATCTCAGTAAATGGAACTTCACTTAAAGCAGGGATCCTCAACATGATGTCTTTTGATATTTTCCAAATTGTTAAAGATGGATGTTACCAACAAAGCACATAGGATTTTAAAAAAAATTAATAAAATGTAAACTATCTTAGAGTTTACAAAGCACTGAACGCCTCCTCCTACATTTAAAATTACAATTACTTAAAATTGTATAATATAGCTGACTGACTCCTAACTGATGTAAAAACAACTGGAAACAGCAACATTTGCCATTTCCAGCAAAGGAACTAGTAGTTAGATCACTTCTTTGTGGTTTAATCTTCCAATATTGAGATGAAAATACCTTTTTTCCCACTGTAATAATAAAAAGAATAACTCAGTGAACAATACACTAGTCAAATGTGGAAGACTATTGTGTTTTTACCTCTTCTTCTTTGCGAATGTTGCATTGTATGGGAGTCACCTGGACAGAACTGGTGGAGGGAATTTCAGCAGCTAACTCTGTCGCTGCAGCATTTAATCTGTCTAATTTACGAGAGGCAATCACTACATTACTACCTACAAAACAAAATGAGAGGCATTTCAACATTAGTACAAGTTGTACGAAGATTAAACGAGAGAGAGAGAGAGAGAGACCCCTTTAGTTCAGTCATTGACCAATATAAAGTAAATAATAAATTGAATAACAGAAAACTATCCCCTAGAAAGAAGAACTATTAGCAACTATTTGTGGAAGAAGCTTACACATATTGTAGAAAATTTTTAATACTTTTGGAGAAATACATTTATCTTGATTATTTAACAGATAGTGCAGATAAAAGCTATCAGAATGCCCTGAAATTTAAATAAAAGAGGGGTCATCTAAAAGTATTTTGTGTTTAACATCTGAACAACAATGGTAAGTTTATCCATTGCCACTTATATATCTCTACCCCTGGGAATACCATCAATGCCTTAGTTCAGTGTTTGAAGACTGAAAGGGTCTGGATAGAGAACAGACTTCAGCTGAACATTGGCAAGACTGAATGGCACTGGATTTTGGGGCCCACTGGTTCCCAGACTATGCCATCTTCGATGCTGGATAGAGTTGCACTGCCCCAGACAGACCCCATGTGCAAGCTGGGAGTCATCCTAGACTTACAACTCTTGCCTGATGAGCAAGTAGCAGTTGTGGCTAGGAAGCCTTTGTACAGCTTTGTATGTGTGCCAGTTGCATCTGTTCCTGGTTCAGCAGGCCCTGGTGGTGATTAATACCTTAGTCACTATCAGATTGGACTACTGCAATGCACTCTACTTGGGGCTACCCTTGAAGAATATCCAGAAGCTTCAGCTGGTAGAGAATGCAGCAGCATGAGCAGTTATGTGTGTTCCTAGAACAGCACAAGTTAAACTTCTGTTCCCGAAGCTGCTTTTTCTTGTTTCTAGATCAATTCAATGTGCCAGTTTTAGGTTTAAAGTCTTTTTTGCTGTGGGACAAGGCTATCTGTGGAACTGTCTCTCCTTGGTTACATCAGCCCATCCATTAGATCTGGCAGAGGAAACATGTGATAAAGGACACCATCAGCTCCTGACCTATTTGGTGAATCCTAGGAAATGTGTCTTCTTTGTTGTGGCATCCACTTTATGGAGCATTCTTCCCCCCCAAGATTAGATTAGCTCCATCCCTTTTAATATTGCAGAAGTTCCTCAAGACCTGCTTATCTTATCAGGCCTGGCCCCCCCAAGAACCAAAGACATGCTTAGATCACTCCTTTTCTGAGGTAGACATTTTTAATATTCTCTTTGCCTTCATTTTTAATGTGGATTTTTATATTTTAATATCTGTTGTTTTTATATCTGATGTTTTATTTCATTGTTGTATGGTGCTCAGAATTGCCTTTTGTGAAATGGGCAGCTATACAAATTTGATAAATAAGTAAGTTTCTTGAGAAAGGAGAGCAAATCCCCATCAGCTTTAATGTTACATTAATAAATTAATACTAATCATTTCAAAAGCATGCTGGGAATCCTAAGTTATATAGTAAAAACTGCACACAGTAGTGGACTCTTCTTAACTATAGTTACAGAATCACAGAAATCACAGAATTGAGGAATTGGAGGGATCTATAAAAATCATCTAGTTCTACTTTCTGCAATGTGCTGGAAAACTAATTAAACCATCCTCAAAACTAGCTGTCCAGATTCTTCTTAAAAACTTCCAGAGATGGGAAACCCACAACTTCAATGAATTGACTATTGAAATCCATTGTTGAACTGGTCCATAATAGCAATAGCACTTAGACTTATATACCACTTCATAGTGCTTTACAGCCCTCTCTAAGCGGTTTACAGAGTTAGCATATTGCCCCCAACAATCTGGGTCCTCATTTTACCCACCTCGGAAGGATGGAAGGCTGAGTCAACCTTGAGCCGGTGAGATTTGAACCGCCAAACTGCAGCTAGCAGTCAGCTGAAGTAGCCTGCAGTGCTGCACTCTAACCACTGCGCCACCACGGCT
The DNA here is from genome assembly GCA_003457575.1 of Thermophis baileyi. NCBI lineage: Eukaryota > Metazoa > Chordata > Lepidosauria > Squamata > Dipsadidae > Thermophis > Thermophis baileyi. The sequence continues at coordinate 2,127,853 of QLTV01003900.1, read as the reverse complement.
CATAATGCCTACTTTAAGTAATAGGTTAAGCCAAAACCAACTAATTTGAATGATGAGTTAATTGCAGTGTATGAACTCAGCTTCTTTGATACTTTTTAATATATTTTCGCACATTTCATTCCACCAAAACACATACAATCTTCAATAAAAATGACTTTGTAGCTTTATCATGCCCTTGAATTGAAATCCAAGCAACACAAATTGCAACTTCCTAGTATAACCCATGGATATTTCTCAAATAATATCAGCATTAGAGTTTAAACAGTGCTCATATGATATTAAGTATAACCCAGTGATTTTCAAGCTGGAAATCACATGCATTGCAACTCAATGCCAATTATCCAAGTTTAATTTTCAGAAGTTTTTTGCACAACAGAATTAACAGAACACCTATCATTATCCCACTTCTATCCAGTATCCAGTTCTTTGTCAATGTTTTGCTATAGTTATACCATTCATACCCAGTTAGCACTAGCTGGAATTTGACACTATATTTATTTTAAAAGACTAGTTAATACTAATTAAAATCACAGCTATTCCTAAATCAGATGACAAGACATCAAGCATGGTTAAGGGACCATGCACATCAAGGGGGAGATGCCACATATGCATTCCCATTAACCACATATTGTAGCTTAATATGTCACGCCAACCAGGCTTTAGAGATCACAATCTGCTTTTTCAGTTAATTTATTTATTGTTCAAATAAACACACACACACAAACCCATATTCCCAAAGATGACTGCAGAATTTTCTGGCTTTACATATACTAAATCAAAATGTCAGTGTACAAAATAAGGAAAATGATCTTGACCAATAGCTATATAAAAGGAATTGTTTTTTTTTAAATCCAGAATATTTGGAGCAGTTCAGATAGATACCTCCCTAGTCCACTGGAGGATGACAAGAGGGAAGAGTTACAGCACAGTCAGACTTGCCAGATTTTATATTATAACCAATCTCAATAGAAGTAGTTTAAGCCTTCCTTGGGAGTTAATTTCATTATCTGGTTTACTAATGAAGCTGATTATTAATTTATAGCTCACTGTTGCACATGAATACAGCCTCAGAAAAAGTATCCATAAATAAAGAGGTGCTTTTTCAAGAGGCAACTGGACTTTCTGGTTTTTGTTTGAAGACGTTTGGTTTCTCATGGAATTCCCCACCATCCAGTCAGAGCTGAAGAAGCTTCTTGGAGGAGAAGCGAAACATCTTCAAAAAAAAAAAAAAATAAACCACCCCAAGAAAGTCCAGTTGCCTTTTGAAAGAAAGCACCTTTGGGACAACCATGACCCCTGGATGACTGCTCACTTAAAAAAGAAAAGAAAAGACATCATGTTTCATGCTTAAAAATGCCATGGGAAGGATGTTTATTAATAGTGCCTCAGTTATGGTTTGTGATCTACAGATAGGTTGGATTATGTTCACTGTACCTTTTCTTCCATAATCAAAATTAGGAATAAGGATAAATTATTTCTTCCGCTTAGACTGATATGAAAGTGTGGGCACCTTTGTCTCCTTTCTTCTCATCACTACTATTATGGCTATTTGGATTGCACTCTTGGCTTAGGGGTGCTCTCAAATATCCTCATTTTCTCTGACATATTTGCCTGCAAACTTGTTTTAATGTCATATATTGTGATGGGTATATTGAGGGTATATTAAAATATCACACCTTCAGCATGAATGTGCTGCCTCAGCAAATAATTAGATTTAGCTCCTTATGTTTCAGGGATGTTTGTTTGTTTCTAAAGCACTTTT
>QLTV01003900.1:2107234-2118405 GCA_003457575.1 Thermophis baileyi | reverse complement strand
ATATTGATTCTCACTGTCAGGAAGTCTCTCCTTAGTTTTAGGTTGCTTCTCTCTTTGTTCAGTTTCCATCTATTGCTTCTTGTTTTGCCTTCTGCTTCTTTGGAAAATACATTGACCCGCCCCCCCCCTTTTTTGTGGCAGCCTCTTAAAAGCCTGTTGCCTATCACACTCTTGGGCAAAGCATGTGAGCCATTTCCTCTTTTCAGTGGTTCATGAAAGTACATTTATAGTATGTAGATAATAAAGTTGAAAAAAGATGAACAACATTTTTACAGAACTATAGATTCGTTGAGGCTGGGTGTGACAAGGAATGGCTGGGAGGGGAGGGGCCAGGCGAGGCACCCCTTGACGTGAGTGACATTGAGTTGGCCACGCTCACCCAGTCACATGACCACCAAGCCTGACCTGCCGAGTCACATGACCATGAAGCCACTCCTACCCGGTCACATGACTGCCAAGCCACTCCCACCCGGTCACATGGTCATCAAGCCACTCCCACCCGGTCACATGACCATCAAGCCACTCCCACAAAATTAAGCCACACCCACAAAATTAAGCCACGCCCACAGCTGGTAAAAAAATTGGAACCCACCCCTGAGTTATACAGTATGTTAAAAGTATACAAGCCTGTTCCAAAATCCTAGTGAATTAATGTGATTATACTGAAGAGAGGTATCTGGGTTAAAATAATTGGAGGATGGAATAAAAGCCATCCTCTATCTATTATCACTTAACCAAGGAGAAGATGCAAAAATGTGGATGATGCTTTTCAAGTGCGACCTGCCAATTATCAAAGAGATTGAACTGTAATGATGAAAGATTTTACTTCCCCTGACATCTGCTCAAAGGCAACACTGCTGAACTCGGTTCTTGAAATTCCTGATTTGTTTTGCTGAGAGCTTCCTTTTTCAGAGAGTGGTAGAAAAGGTTTAACTATCCTTCACCTGATATTAACTAATAAAGGAAAGTTGAGGATTCTGGGATTTAATATTTACATGCCATCTGCATCTAATGCTTTATCTAGTCTTACCTGCTTATTCTAAACTACTTTAATGCAGTGTTTCTCAACCTTAGTCACTTAAGATGTGTGAATTTGAACCATGCTGCAGAAGAATTCTGGGAGTTGAAGTCCACTCATTTTAAAGTAGTTAAGGTTCAGAAACACTAATGTTTTACATCGTCTTCTCTGTTACACTGTGATAATGCATACCAATCCTATTTTATTTTTTTTGTATGTCCATCAGGTCTCAGATGGAGTATATAACATAGTTTATTAGTCCCATAAGAAACATTAATCTGGGCTAGAAAAACTAGGTCTTTTATCATTAAGAATGCTAGTTTTCCTGTGAGCTGCAAGTTCCCATAGCTTGATGTAACTGGTACTTTTTATAGCTTAGGAGTATTAAAAAGAGTTACTGGTATTGCCCTGCATTAAATGCACTTCTATTGTTTTCCACAGCAATATAGTATCAGTAAAGTAAATTACCCAAGTTTGCATTGCTTTGTTATTTGTTAATTCATTGGTTTATATTTTTCAATTAACATGTTTCTTGCACTTCATTGGGACTTTGGTCCAGGATATTCATGCATAATACAAAATAATTTAGTTTTGGAGAATTTCAAATGAATGTTTAAGCTAACCCCATTGAAAAGTATTAATTTGAATTGATAGAAGATGTGTGAACAATCTATCATTTTTTTATTTACAATAGAAATATATTGTAAAAATAGGCTTTGAACTGTGCTTAGATATATGTGCACTTTAAAAAATACTGAAGTTCTACTGTACAGGTTTCATATATAGTAGTTCATTTTGCAGGCAGTATATGATTTTACTTGAAAACCATACTATATCAACATTTGCAAACCTTAGCAATATTATCATTTTAGTCTTTTGTACAAGAGCCCAAATAGAAGGCAATAAATAGATGAGCTTGGCTCAAAAGATTAAGCAATAACAGACCTAATTAGTACTTCAATGAAAATCCCAGAGCAAGAAGCTAGACTGGGAAATTGAAAAAAACATCCCAGAAGAAGTCAACAGCAAATCATTCCTGTACTGTTACCAAGTACATGGTCAATGTCCATGAAGTTACCAGGAAACAACTTTTATTTTTTGTACTAGTATCTTGATAATAGGCAGTTTTGGGTTCCAAGAAATTTGTTTGACTTCACAAGATTAGTGGTTAAAAGCACAAAATTATGCTTAAGAGGTATTATTTTGCTCAATATCACATAATAATAGGAATCATACATTTAACCGAACTATAATGCAGTTTTTATCTACGGTTACTCAACAATAACAGCCAATTTGATCTAATGGTTAAGGCACCAGGCTACAAACAAGGAGTCCATGTGTTCTTGGTCCAGTCACAATAAACAATAAACATGATATAACTAAACAATTAAATAAGCATAAATTCAGCATCGATTCAACTAACTCCAAAAAACTAGCTGTGTTTAGAAACTCATTGTTGGAACTGTTTTAAATTGTTTCTTTGTTCTGTTCTAAGGTTTTCCTGCCATCCCAATGTTGAAACCCTTAACACGCTAAAACTCAGATCGCCCAAAAGTGCTTTGAGGTGTTTGTGGTTTAACCCAGTCTTTTCCAATCACACACTTCTAATTTATCAAGATTCTTATAAAGAATGTATGCAGATTGTGCTGTGCAATAGGCAGTTATCTAAAGAAATGGCAAGAACTTCAACAAAGCCTGCTGGGAGAATTCTGCGTAGTAACAGTCAATTCCCTATTTCTAAAAATTCCCTGTTTTCACAGCAAACACTCCCTGGGGTTTTTGCAATAGAGAGACTACTGTCTGTTGCTTGTGAACTAGGCTGCTGCTGCTACTGTCTCTACAGTATCTCTCTTCGTTCACATTCTTTTCTTTGAAATCCTAATCCTTTTATTTTCTCAGAGACAGGTTTGTACAGAAATGTACAGAAAAAGAGGTATTCCTACGCAGTGATTTCAAAATGGCCACATGAGCATTTACACAATCTGGATTTGTGCAATTCACTAAGGCAGAGGTGACTGGAGGATGTAACAATAGCATTTGAGGGAAAGGAGGATAGCAAGGAGGTGGGTGATAATGCAAAGAGGACAGAATTTTGTTGCCCATGCAAGGACAGCCACATTTTTTCTCCTTTTAAGAAATGGTTCTCTCCACCAGCACCCCATTCCCCCCCCCCAAAGTTCCCAAAGAACTTCATAAAGCTGATGTTAGGGCTTGTCGGAGATTTCAAGTGGTGGGAAGCTATGCTGTTACTTTTTGTCCATTATTTATAATCAAAAGGTGGATTGCGAAGCACATTTGCTTTAGAGTCTCAAGTTGGCTTAAATAGCAATGTGAGAACCTAGCTTTTGTGTGCACAGGTTCATTGGAGCACAAATTGAAAGCCAGATCTTGATTAATCTCCTCAAGCAGACAAGCCTGTGTAATTCATTAGAAGCATTATCACTTTAATTTATTTCTTAAATAAAAGCAGATAATTTAAAACAAAGGCATAAAATGAATAGGCATGTCCACATACAGCATCTATATTTTAGTGGTAGCTTTTATATGCTTCCTGGTATATGAAAACAGTTTTATGTATTATTTTTATTCTGCATAGAAATTATCTCCAGGTTACAGGTTTCAACTCAGATTTAAGAATGGTTAGAATAAAAGTCAAGTGTTGTAAATTACTAATGAGTAACTTAAATCTCCTTCATTTTAATCAGTCTCTTATAAACTCAAATAAACCAGATCTTTTTCAATTCATAAGAGAATATCAGAGTGGTTACTTTCCCCTTCTTTACTGCAAATATTGAACTCAAGTGAATGTGGTTTAAAATAAATAAATAAAAATCAATGATAGAGATGTATGAACAAAATTAATCAGTTCAGATTAAATGTACTACCATAAAAATGTATAGATATTCAAATAGATATATAGGGAACATACAAAAAACAGTTTACATATGTTTCTACAAGGAAATTCTCAAAGGCTAAAGAAATAAAACTCAGAGTAAGTATCAGAAAAAACATGAAAGTATAGAAAGGGCAAAATGAATTTCTGAAGGATAAGTTTGACTAATATTATATTAGTGACAGATAAATTATTTTCTCTGATTGGACCATCTTGATTTACATAACTGGACACAAATTATTAGATTATGAAAGTGCAAAATGGGTCTTTTTATCAAACAGCCACAATTCAGGAAGGAATTGGGACATGGTTTTTTTTTTAATAGGATGCTTACCTTTTCTTTTGCCCTTTATATCACTTGCGTGAACATTTTCCTATTGTCTTACATTTCTTCAATATCACTGTTGCACAGTGATACAAACAACACCTCCCAAAAATGTTCTTTTCCCATCTGGTAATCTTACACTTCTGCACATTACACAAAGCATAATATGGTTTATTTGGTTTGGGGCTTAGCACATTGCATGCCCATTGACATTGCAGCTTGCAAGCTAAAGCTCAGGCTGCATAGAAATCACAAGATGGGTGATTCAATAAACCGTGCTCCAGCAAACTTGGCCATATTTACAAACTTGCCTTGCTTTGGAATTGATGTCTGTGGTCAATTTGAAATTGGTTGAAATGTTCTGCTGTGGTCAAGCAACAAAAGTGAGATAATGCATAATGCTGAGCCTTGATCAGCTAAGTCATTATTTGTTAAGCCAGTCACATAGGCTTGGGTCACATAACTCAATGGCATACCATTCAGTTGCTCTGGTGATCATCTCTTATTCTTTATTTGTTCTTTATTCTTCTCTTCTCTTTACTGCTGGCAGTGTTCTTTTGAAACAAGTCTTTAACCTGACTTGTTACATCGCTTAATAAGATAAAAATAAAAGAAACATTGGCTTACCTGAACGTTCTTCTCTGTGCGCTGCGGAGAGTCCAAGGATGGGATATTAACCTCTGTCAGTTGCTCGGGACTGAGTTAAAATTATGCGTGGCCACGCCTCCTCTGTTCCACCCGTTGCATTGTGGGCCAGTTCTTTTAACGCAGGCAGGAACCCTGATGACATGTTCCAATCATAACAAAATAGTCCCACAAGGCAACCCTGGACCGCCACAGTCAGGGCGGGTCTTGGACTCTCCGCAGCGCACAGAGAAGAACGTTCAGGTAAGCCAACGTTTCTTCTCCTGTGTGCTGCTTGAGAGTCCAAGGATGGGAGATATGCCAAAGTTCAATCCCCATGGGCGGGGACTGCAAGGTCAGGGTGAGAAGAGGTGGAACAGACCCGTTGGAGAACCCGTCTGCCAAAGGAGACCTCGGCAGAGGCGAACGAGTCCAGTCTATAGTGCTTCACAAAGGGTGATGGCGTGGACCATGTTGCAGCACGACAAATGTCTTCCACCAACGCCTGTGTGTCCCATGCGGTTGAGGTGGTCGCGCTTCGAGTGGAGTGAGCCATCAGGCGATCGGGTACAGGCTTGGCTTGAGAGTCATAAGAAGTGGCAATACACGCTTTAATCCACCTGCCGAATGTCGAGGGAGAGACCTTCTGGCCCATAGAGGCAGGCTGGAACGAGACGATTAACGCCTCAGTTTCTCCGAATGAAGATGTTCTGTGCAGATACATCTGGAGGGCCCTCCTAACATCCAATTTATACCACCAGTGCTCTAAGCGATGTTTGGGATTGGGGCAAAAATCCGGAAGGATAACCTCCTGGGCCCGACGGAACAAGGTGATAACCTTTGGGAGGAAGGAGGGATCTACCGAAGGACAACCCTATTGCTATGGAAGATACACAAATCCTGGCGTACCTAAAGGGCCGCCAATTCTGATAGCCTCCTGACCGAAGTGATAGTGACCAGGAAGGAAATCTTGAATGAAAGATATCTGAGACCAACTGATCTCAAGGGCTCAAAGGGGGGCGCGGTAAGTGCCTGAAGCACCAATGCTAGATCCCAGGAGGGATAGCGATGGACCACTTGCAGCCTCAAATTAGTGATCCCTATCAGAAACCCTTGAACCCGTGGGTGATGTGACAAAGACTGGAGGTTGTCCACGTGAACGACGGGAGATAAGGCCGCCACTTGCCTCCACAGAATATTGGGCGCTAAACCCTGAATGAACCCTCCCGGCAGGAATTCGAGAACCTGGCAGAGCGAGGGAGTTAAGGGATCGAATCCAGACTTCGAGCAGAATTTACAGTAGGTCCTCCACGACGCGTCATAAATGCAGTTCGTGGAAGCCTGCCTAGAGGCCTGGATGGTGCTGATGAGACCCCCGGAGAATTGCTCCTTCCTCAGGATTTCCCCTTCAAGTGCCATACGGCTAGTTGAAGCCACTGGGATTCCAGATGGAGCAGGACCTCCTGGGAGAGGGAAATCCTGTTGTCGGGAATCCTCCGGGGGGGGATACCGAAAGGTCCACCAGATCCGCGAACCAAGGGCGTCGGGGCCAATGGGGAGCTAGAAGAAGCACCTCCGCCCCTTCCACCAGGATCTTCTGAATCACCCTCGGGATGAGAGGGAGAGGTGGAAACACATATAGTAGCCCCGGAGGCTAGGGACTGCGGAGGGCATTCCACCCCCGGCTCGGGGAATCTGGCGAAAAACCCCGGTAGGTGGGAGTTGGCCCTGGTCACAAACAGGTCCACCAAGGGCTGGCAGAACCTCTGGGCCATTGATCAAAACAGGTCCGGGTGCAGGCGCCACTCTGAGTGGTCCATGGTGGACCCATTTAGCCAGTCCGCCTGCACGTTCGATATTCTGGAGATATGCTCCGCTCGAATGGACTGTAAGTTCTGCTCCGCCCATAGGGCTAGTCTTTGTGCCTCCCCCATGAGCCGACGAGACCTGGTGCCCCCTGGCGATTTATATGAGCCCGGGTGGCTACATTGACTATCAAGACTAACACATGGGAGTCCCGCAACAGGTGATGAAAATGTTTAAGGGACCGCCAATTCCGCAGGAGACCAATGACCCTGAGTCACGTGCGACAAGACATGGGCTCCCCACCTATACAGGCTCGCGTCCGGTGTGATGGCAATTCTGGTGGGTTCCTTGAACAGGGAGCCTTTCAGAAGAGCCCCTGAGGTCCACCAAGACAACGAGCGAAGTCAATGTCCCCAATTGGGAAAGAAGGGTCAGGGAGACCCTGCGACGACAACGGACCAGATGGACTAGCGCGGCGATGCTGGCTCGACGGTCTGGTGACAGAAACACTTCGCACGTGGTGGTGTCGATGACAGCGCCCAGGTGGAGGAGCCTGGAGGTCAGATTGAAATGGCTCTTGACACAGATGACTGAGAAGCCGTGAGCCCGTAGAACATGCAGTGTGTGATGTAGGCCTTCTCGCGCTCGAAGGGCAGAGGTCGATTGGACAAGAATATCATCCAAGTAACACTGCAGTCTCACCGGACGTGCTCTGAGACATGCTGCCACTGCTGCCAAGACCTTTGTAAAAGTTCTCGGTGCTGACGAGAGGCCAAATGGCATGGCGCGGTATTGGTAATGACGACCTGCTACGCAAAAGCGGAGGAACTGTCTCTGTGAAGACCGCACTGGCACGTGGAGGTAGGCCTCTTTTAGGTCCACCGAAGTGAGTCAATCGTTCTGGCGGACGCACCCCAGGATGGAACTGAGGGAGTGCATCTTGAAGCGCCTGTAAGTTATGTGGGCGTTGAGGCGCTTCAGAGCTAACATAGCCCTCCAACCCCCTGAAACCTTGGGGACCAGGAATATGATAGAGTAAAATCCCCGGCCCTCTTGCCCCAAGGGAACCCTCTCTATTGCAGAGATGTCCAACAAATGTTGGATCTCGGTTTCCAACAGAGCTCTCTTGGTGGGATAGGAAGGGGTAGGACACTGGAGGAATCGTCTCGGTGGAGAGGAGACGAACTCCAGGGTTAGGCCATATTATACGGTTTGGAGGACTCAAGGGTCCGTGGTTGTGACCTCCCACTGCCCGGTGAAGTGACTTAAGCGACCACCGTTGGGAGGACCTGACTGGGAGTCACTTAGATCTTCTGAAGCCCCTATTGCTGGGGCCACGAAAGGATCGTCTGGCCTGGTTGAATTGCCTGTCCCTGTCCCTGCCATAGGGATGGTCCTGGTGTCTGTCTGCCCCCTGCTGTAGATCCTTTGGTAGGAGGGGGCACCAAAGGCTGTGTCCTGCCGAAAGGGCTGCTGGCGAAAATAAGGTGCCGGATGGCGCTCGGCCCTGTGGTGTAGACTGGGTAAGATCTTTCCCTTATCCCTGGTTTCAACCACGATCGCCTCCAAGGCTGGCCCAAAAAGATTACCTCCCATGAAGGGATAAGTGGCCATGCGCCATTTTGATTTCAAGTCTGCCTGCCAGTGGCGAAGCCACAACAGACTACGGGAGGATACATTGGAGGCCACTGCACGGGCTGCAAACCTAGCAGAATTAAGCGTGGCATCCGCCAAAAATTCCACTGCCAACAAATTACTGAGGTCTTGGCGCAGTCTGGTGTCGTCTGGTGATAACCTGGCCTGCATTTGTTTATCCACAGGATGGAGGTGCGGTTGAATAACAATGCAGCCGCTCTAATGGCCCAAGTGGCTGCTTGATGGGTTTTACACAAAACGGACTCAGCCCTTCTGTCTTCCGGCTTTAAGCCGTCCGAACCCTCTGTGGGAATAATAGAGGATGAGACTAGGGCCGTTACTGGGGGCTCAATGGATGGAAGTTGTAACAGGGTCTCAAAGTCCTCCCCAAAGCCATAATGTCTCCTGTCATACGAAGAAGGGGCAGATATGGAGGCCGGTTGTGACCATTGCCTTTGGATAGCTTCCATGAATATCTTGGAAGAGGGAATCACCTCCTTTTCTTGTACGGGGGCTGAGAACAGACCCTCCGCAGGATCGAAGCCAACTGAGGATGGAGCCGGAGCGTCTGATCCCCCCATACTTGCCATTAATTTGGCTCTATACAATAGGGTCCTAAATAAGGCCGGATTAAAAAGGCCTTTGAAGACAGGCTGATCAGGGATGTAACCTTTGTCTTTGGAAAGGACTATATCATGGAAAGATCCCTCTGCTACAACAGACCCTTCGCCCCTGTCAGATGAACGTGGGGAATACTCAGGCCTAATTTCACCCCAGTTGTCCTGGCTAACCACCTGGTGTTCTGGTTGACTCCACCTTTGATGTAGCCCCACAGAAATATCCTGGATGGCGGAAAACAATCATATCCCTGATGTCCTGAGGGAGATCTCTGGGTTGACCCTTCCCCGCGCGGAGCCCCGCAGCAGTTGGGGTAAAGGTAGCTGAAGGGCCCGCCTCCTGGACGGGATCGGCCAGAGCAATGACCGAACCCTGTTCTCCACCGCCTTGGGAAACATTAGCCTTATTGCCGACCCCGGTGACCTGGGTAGAGACCACACGGTCTGGAGACCAATCCCGGGTCGTCCCTGAGGGGAAACCTGAATCTCCTGATCACCCCCTTGGCATGAAACATCAGATGCTTTTGCCAGCTCCAGTTGGCACTGGGCTTTGGCGAATTCCTTCTCCAGCCCTTTGAAGCGGCGCTCAGCATCCTTAAGGGCAGCTGAGGAGGCCTTACTTGTAGACACGTCATATGCCCTGGAGGATTGAGAGGAAGTCTTAGAGGGGAGATCCTTAGCAGAGGCCCCTCTAGTCTCACCATCAGAAGAAGTGGAAGCCATTGCAGCAGTCGCTGTGGATGGTTTGGAAGTCATGATGATTTCTTGAGACTGGGAGGCAGTTAAGGTGGAGACTGTAGCCTGCTCAGGTCTCTTCACAGGTGGCCCCTGAGCCCAGATGCTGAAATAACACATGCTTGAATAAAACATGCTTCAATGGAGTAGTATCCCTGGGGACAGTGACTCCAATCTCTCAATCTGGAGAAGCTGGTTATAACAGGCAGAAGGTAATGAGTATCACCCCGGAGGGCAGGGACTCTAGCAACGCTGCCCCAACATGTTAATCAATAAGGAGGAGGCTATTAACCCAGATCCCCCGTGGCTAGCACACTCACAGCTAGAAATAGGAATAGCCTGATCTGAGGGGGAAGCAGTAGCTGTCTCCCAAATAGATCACACATAAGCCTCAAAGAGATGGTGATTGCCAGTAATCTCTCCCCTCCCATAGCAATCAGGCAGGCTGAGGTAACAAAGGAGAGAGGAGACAGCAACTCCAATCTTCCTTGATGAGAGGCTCTGCAGTCCAGCCGTTAAAAAAAAAAGGGGCACGAAAAGCAGCTTCTAAAATGGTAATTGCTCTTCGCTGGCTTCAAAGAGGCAGTCAAAATGCAGACGGACCTTTCGAGTGCTGAGCAATAGCAAAAGTAATGCCCCTGGGGGCAGGGACTCATAAGGAGCTGCCAAGCTAAAGAACAAGCATAAAAACTCAGAGTAATGCCCCTGGGGGCAGGGACTCACAATCCAGCAGCAAAGCCAAAAACGCGAAGGGGAGTAATGCCCCTGGGGGCAGGGACTCACAATCCAGCAGCGAAGACAAAACACGATGCAGAGTAATGCCCCTGAAGGCAGTGACTCACGGAGCTGCCGGTCCTGGAAGTAGAGTCCGAAGGGGCAGAGACTTCAAAGGCTTCCAGTCAATTAAATAAACTGAGCCAACGGCTGACCGAAGGCACAGCATTTTCACAGCTCCACAGTCCTTCAATTTTGTCAGATCGCCCAGCCAGGAAGAACACAGGCTGGATTGCCTGACTAATCCCTAATTAAGTACTAATTAATAACCAATTCACTAATCAGCTAAAGAATCCAAGGAGGAGAAATAATTTCCATGTCCCTATTAACCAACTGAGTTAAAAGAACTGGCCCACAATGCAACGGGTGGAACAGAGGAGGCGTGGCCACGCATAATTTTAACTCAATCCCGAGCAACTGACAGAGGTTAATATCCCATCCTTGGACTCTCAAGCAGCACACAGGAGAATATCCTTGGATTCAGCATTTCCTCTTGTTGAATTCATGAACACATCTATATACAGCAGATACATTTACTAGATATGGAAGAAGCTTGCCAGTGCTTTGTGAGATGATTTTCAGCTTCCGAGTTCCCTGCGACTTCCTGCCATTTTATCATCTAAGGGCTAACCTGGCTCAGCCCAACTCAGCCTTTTCCAGAACAAATGAAATCTATACATTTCTTGGTAGTGAAGTGAAATGTGCTTTTCTTATCAGCTACCAAACAAAAAGAGTTTTAGAAAG
>QLTV01003900.1:2087281-2107114 GCA_003457575.1 Thermophis baileyi | reverse complement strand
GTTCTTTTCTTACCTAAATTCACCTGAGGTTTGGGAGGGAGGGGAGGAAATTATCTGGACTCCTTAGAAATAAAATCTCCTTTCCCATCTCACAATCTTCTGAAATGGCCCCAGCCAGAGGCTATTTATAAACATTGTACAAATCAACATACACATTGGACTTCAGCTGTGGTTCTAAAGCAGTAGTTGGTTCTGAATTAATTTGCTACTGGTTCGCATGCACAGAAGCGTCCCGGGCGGGTGGACGGAGCCTCCCGCCACTACCTGTTCTAAGAACTGGTCCGAACCGAAAGTAACCCACCGCTGTTCTAAAGCCAGAGTAACTGGCTTAATGCAACGTGCAAAGCCAGATGGCTTTGTGTGATAAGTGTGACTCCAGTAAGAGTGTTAACTTTGGGTGCTGATTTAAATTCATCTCAAGGCTGCTCATTTTATATTCATAATTGGGTCACGTTTCCTGAGCATTTTCTCTCTTTTCCTCTCACTTTTAGGATTCAGAGCAGACGGAATTCATTCAAGGCTGGAAAGGCATTTGGTGTTTGTACTGCTGAACTGAACACGTCCCTTTCCAATGATTGTTTTTGGCTCATAAGGGAAGAGAAAACATTTTAGAAGATAGCAGAAAAAGCCAACGAGATGCCCAGTGAAAGAGTTCAGAGTAACTGTGGGTCAGAAGCCCAAATTTCTGGGGAGAGCAAGAACAAGGGGCAGAGCTCTCCTTGCAACTCCCTACATAGAGCTGTGGCTACGGCTGTGACCTTCGAGGGAGAAGCCAGCACTGAAAAGAAGAAAAAGAGGAGGAAAGAGTCCAGGCCAGAATCAATCATCGTTTATCGGTCAGGGACGGAAAACAAGGTGGAAGAAGAACAGGCAGAGGAGGATGGGGGTGAGAAAACTTCCGAGGAAGGCTCCAAATTTTTGGGACACACTCTAGGAGATGGTAAATTCCTTGGAATAAGTGGTTTAACGTTTGTTGTTCATGTTTTATTTGTTCCGATAGATGTGTCAGGGAAGGAAATGACATCTTTTTGCTCAGTTTTCAGGTGCTAACTTAGTACAGTCTACAGCTAGTAGTAGTACAGTCTACACATATTGTGTTAAACCATGGTTATTTTGCAGTCAATGCTGGAACAAGCTGCAGTCCCTGAATTTGTACATTGCTAAGCCATCATCCATGGTTTGCAAGCCACTACAGCTGTATTCACACATCATGCTTAGCCCAAACAAGTTACAGACTTTTGTACAAAGCCATCCATAGATCTTTGATTCCCAGAGCTTTCTGTTTTGTAAAAAAATGGAGAAGAGCATGACACACATTGTTTTGCTTCTATATTTTCCATTCAGAAGCTATTGAAAACTACTCATTTCCATTTCTGTAAAGTGGCCTCAATATCTCTTGATATAAAGAGCCGAGGTGGCGCAGTGGTTAGAGTGCAGTACTGCAGGCTACTTCAGCTGACTGCTAGCTGCAGTTCGGCAGTTCAAATCTTACCGGCTCAAGGTTGACTCAGCCTTCCATCCTTCCGAGGTGGGTAAAATGAGGACCCAGATTGTTGGGGGCAATATGCTGACTCTGTGAACCGCTTAGAGAGGGCTGTAAAGCACTGTAAAGCGGTATATAAGTCTAAGTGCTATTGCTATTGCAATACCCCCTAACATTTTGTAAATATTTATCTATCTATCTATCTATCTATCTATCTATCTATCTCTCTATCTATCTAATGTAAAGTAGTGAGTATACAGCTTGAATAACAGTGTAAATGTGCTGTCCCCTCAAAATAACGCAACACACAGCCATTAATGTCTAAACTGCTGGCAACAAAAGTGAGTACACCCCTAAGTGATAATGTCCAAATGGGGCCCAAGTAGCCGTTTTCCCTCCCTGGTGTCATGTGACTCGTTAGTGGTACAAGGTCTCAGGTGTGAAGGGGGAGCAGATGTGTTAAATTTGATGTTATCGCTCTCATTCTCTCATACTGGTCACTGGGAGTTCAACATGGCACCTCATGGCAATGAACTCTCTGAGGTTCTGAAAAAAACAAATTGTTGCTCTACGTAAAGATGGCCTAGGCCAGCGGTTCTCAACCTGTGGGTCGCGACCCCTTTGGGGGTCGAACGGCCCTTTCACAAGGGTCGCCTAAGCACGCGCTAGCCTGCCATCTTGGTGACTGGCAACGCGCACGCGCGGGGAGGGGGTGGGGAGGGGGTCCGGTGGTGGGGGCTCACACTGAGCTGCAGCACAGTGGCCCAGACCATACAGCGGTTTAACAGGCCAGGTTCCACTC
Organism: Thermophis baileyi; assembly: GCA_003457575.1. Classification (NCBI taxonomy): domain Eukaryota; kingdom Metazoa; phylum Chordata; class Lepidosauria; order Squamata; family Dipsadidae; genus Thermophis; species Thermophis baileyi. The sequence goes on along the minus strand of QLTV01003900.1, from coordinate 2,104,829 downwards.
AGAACAGGCCTCTGGCCAAGACCATACAGAAGTTGAGTGCCTGTGCTCAGCATCATATCCAGAGGTTGGCTTTGGGAAATAGATGTATGAGTGCTGCCAGCATTGCTGCAGAGGTTGAAGGGGTGGGGGGTCAGCTTGTCAATCCTCAGACCGTATATACGCCACAAGCTGCATCAAATTGGTCTGCAGGGCTGTCGTCCCAGAAGGAAGCCTCTTCTAAAGATGATGCACAAGAAAGCCTGCAAACGGTATATGTCAAAGACATTTAAAAAAATAACTATTGACTAAATAATAATAAAAATAACTAAGATAGATATATTATTTTAAACAAAATATTTTCCTGCTTATGAGTTGTCTTTCCTCACTATTTGGATTGATTTCTCCTCCTCTTCCTTCCATTTTGTTCATTTCTTTTACCGTTTCTTAAGCCAACTTTCCCTAGCCTGGCGATCTCCAATTTTGATGGACAACAGCTCTATGCTACATAATATCATGACTATCATAACAAGCTAGTATAGTAATATTATGGTTTAGTGGCTTGATACATGTCCCTGGATAAGCTTTCCAGGTATGAATGTGATTGCAATTATTAAAGTAAGTCCCAATTTACCCCATGCCAAGGAAGGATTGTTTAAATCCATTCCCAGAGTGGCTTGCTTCACAAGGATTACTCAGGCATTGACAGATAGGTTCACATATCATGTTAAGCTAAAACAACAACAACAACACCCATATCCCAGAGAATGCCAGATTAGAGAAATCTGCCGAAAATGCAGCAGAATTTCTATCAAAACAGTGAATCTCGGCTTTCCTTTTGTCTTGTACTGATTTAGCTCTTCTGTGTTCCCAGGTTCATGGGCTATGCCTTTAGATAGCAGGTATGTTACTTTAACTGGAACCATCACAAGAGGAAAGAAGAAAGGACAGATGGTAGACATCCATGTTACACTCACCGACAAAGAGCTGCAAGAACTGGCTCGGTCAAAGGAGCTTCCAAAAACAGAAATGCCTGAGAGGAAGAAGGCTTGTGAAGTAGGGATGGATAAAGGCCCCCATGTTCTTCTCTGGAGCCTTGCCTGCCTCCCTATTATCTTCATTATGTCCTTCATTGTTTCCTTTTACTATGGGACCATTACTTGGTACAATGTCTTCTTGGTGTACAATGAAGAGAGGACCTTTTGGCACAAGATCACCTTCTGCCCATTTCTAATTATCTTCTATCCTATCTTCATCATGGTGGTTTCTTTCTCTCTGGGCGTTTATACAGCAATAACTCAAGTCTCCTGGGCCTTTGGAGATTGGTGGCATGCGGTGAGGGATATGGAGAAAGGATTTTGTGGCTGGCTCTGTAGCAAGGTGGGCCTGGAAGATTGCTCTCCATATAGCATTGTTGAGTTGCTAGATTCAGATAATGTCTCAGGGAGTCTGTCAGCCAAAGGTTCGACACAGGGGGAAGAGGTTTCGGCTGTCTGAGTCTTGGCATTAGGAGATTATGAATATACATAAACTGATTGTTTGAAGCACGCACAAAAACTCTGATGCCAACTCGAGCGTTCGGAAATAAGACCACACATTGGTCATTTCTGCATAGTATGTCAACATGAAATATTCATTTCCATTTCTGTGGAAAATGATCTTTTTTGTAGAAAGCAGGCATGACCTGTAGAAAGATTCTAGCCCAGCTGCATTTTCTATGTCTTGCTAATATTGAACATGATGTGCTTTGACAGAGCCATAGGCTCCAAGGAAGAGATGCATGTTTGATGCCTAGAAAAATCTCTCTGCATATCTAAAAATTAAGAGCAATTTTTAGCAAGGCTGGGTTGAAGCCTTTTTTCTGGTCAGCTTGTTTCCTGGATTTTTACGAGATCACATATTTAATTCTAGGCTCCTGCCTAGAATGAAACGATCCCACCCATTTTCTACTTGTCTGTATGAACCAAGGGATCATGAAATATCAGTACGCTGGAGAAAAATGTCCTATTCCTTGTTAGGATGAATATGGTTAATTAGCTTATGAGTTTAGCTAGTCTGATCAATTTCAGTTGGACAGTATTAAGCAGGATAATAGAGCTGGGCTGCAGACATTTGGCTAACCATTGGATAGTAGTAAAAGGTTACAGAAAAATGTATTTCTTTGCTGCCATCTAGTGTTTTTCTGAATTTTTTTGCAGCCCAGAAGTTATTGTGATTGCTTCTGTGGGAGAAGAGTAGTACAAAGAGAAAACAGAGTCCAAAGTTTGCTGATTTTTCACAAATCTTTCACTGTGGACATTCTTGTCCATTTTTCAAACAATGGCTGACAAACGCTGATAGCTGAAATGCATAAAACTGAGAGTGATTCCTGTTAGGTGCAAGAATCCACAGCTTGCCTTATAAATTAGAACCACAAATATGGTTTTCATGAAATAAGCCATGAGCCTAACATATACAAAGATATGTGGAATCTGCTTCCCATTTTATCCAGCCTCTTCCAATTTCAATTGCCAACTGAATTTTAATGCAATATATTGTTGGTTATGGGCTATCAGCGGTCACATCTGATTTAATATGTGAGCAAAAAGCGAAGGTGAATTTAAATTAATTAATAATTAATTAAATAATTAATTAAAAGCAATAATTAAATCAAGTAAAGTATCTAGAGCAGGGGTGTCAAACTCAAGGCCTGGGGGCCGGATCCGGCCTGCGGGGTGCTTAGATATGGCCCATGGGGCTGCCGTGGAAACAGCAAAGGACCAGCCCGCGGTGCCTCTACCAGCGAAAATGGAGTTAGCGAAATGCTAACTCTGTAAACCGCTTAGAGAGAGGGCTGTAAAGCACTATGAAGCGGTATATAAGTCTAAGTGCTATTGCTATTGCTATTGCTATAGCTTGCAAGGGTCGTGCGCAGTCCTTCTGAGTTCTGTTTTCGCTGGAGGAGGGTTGCAGGATGCCGTCGCAGTCAAAAATGGAGCTTGGGAGTCCGTTTTCGCTGGCAGACCCCTCGGGCCACCACAGGTGCCCCCTGAAACAAGTGATGCCATGCTGGCCACGCTCACCCTGGCCATGCCCACTCCGGCCCCTTGAGGTGAAACACAACCCCAATGAAATCGAGTTTGACACCCCTGATCTAGAGGAAATCAGTGCACTGTATTTGGGATGACACAATGTCCAAAACTGGAATCTCCAACATATGACGTCTTCAATGTAGACTTCAGATGCTCATCAAGTTTTCTGCTCATAGGAAATCATTCTAATGCTCGCCAAACATTTTGCCCACATGATTTAAAAAAAATAAATTGCTTAAGAAGAAGCTGGCTATGCAATAAAGTATCAGCGTGCTATGTTGACTTTTTCTAAATATGATGCCCATATCAGGGGTGGGTTCTAATTTACCTCGCTGCCAGTTCACTTCCTCATGTGCGCATGCGTAGTGCTAAAAACCAAGCTTCTGCGCGTGCGCAGAAGCAAAAAACAGCTTCTGCACGTGTGCAGAAGCAAAAAACAAGATGGCGGCACCTATGGCGCTGCCGAGAGAGCCGGTTCGGGGGCGTGTCCAGCCAGCCATCACTGCCGGTTCGGCGAGTGGGGGGAAATTCCCGCTACCGGTTCTATAGAGCCAGTCCGAACCGGCAGGAACCCACCTCTGGCCCATATGCTTACTTACTGAAAACAACGGGCAACTTATTTCCACTGCTTACTGTGAAAGTTCCACCTACCTATGCAAAACAAGCAAATAAAACAAAAATAATAGGGAACCACCTGGAAGGGCAGAAATACAAAAAGTAGTAGTGGAATTTTGGTAAATCCATGTTTTGTAACTGATTTTATCCCCAATGGAGTTTGTGTATGGACAAGGCATTTTCCCAGCCAACATTTTGTGAGAGAGCCTACCTCTTCAAAACCTATATGTATCTACCAGACTTTCCCACCTCAAATTAGCAGTCATGGGATACATCATGAGTACATGCCTTGTTGACCCCCTCAATTACATAAGCTGTAGAACTGATGTCAGAAATTACACAACCTATCCAATCTAGCCATTTCTGTGGGGCAAATACCATAGAATGTGGAGCTACCTATGATGCAGAATATACATTTTCTTCTAGTATATGCATTAATAGCCATCTTACTTCAGAACAGATCTGTTGTCTTCTGTGAAGTAAAGAAAGCTATGCCCGATTGGTGGTGCTATTGTATTAGTCTATTTTATGCCTGTCTAAACCGTACAGTCTTTTTCTCATAAATCTTTGGTTGCCTACTATTACGAAGTGTTTGCAAATCTGACTGTCTGTTAAAAGCCATGCTATAATTGAAAAAGCACAATGTTCTTTCCTTCCTTTGCTCACACTTTGAGTCTATACTGATGTAACATTATGGAGAAACATTTTTTTTAAAAAAAAAACCTTTTTGCTACATTCTGTCCAGGCAAATTATTTTCTCAGGAACAATTTTTGGCAAGTTGTCAAAACAAGAACAAACCTTATCTGTTCGTAGCACTGACTAGGTAAAGCCTGTGATATTACCACTCCATTCTTTCCACGATTGAAATAGTTTGGCATTTAAAAAAATAAAAGAAATGCTTAAAAGACAATGGTAATGAATAAACTTTTGAAAATAAATGTGATGTGCTAATAATTTTTTACAGAAAAAAAAAAAAAAAATCTTGCTGCAAACATGGATGGAGCCATATTGTTGTATTAGATCCATTGATATTCATTACCATCATTTACATCAGATTTCCCTAGTTATATCTTTCAATTACGTTGGCTGAACTATTTTGCTATGACAGCTATTTTAAATGTTACATCTGTACTTTATCACCCATTTGTTATTTTGCTGGAATGTCCCAAGAGGCTTAATAGCTGAATATTTGTGGTGGGTGATTTAATGATGCATTTCATAATTTTGCTTTGGGGAAGCAAGTCTCCTTGTTCTTGAACAATGGCCCCAAAGTGTACCATCCCCTCATTTCACTTATATTAAACTGCTTTAGATGGATTTATGCTGTCTTTCTGTAACTTCTTTCTGTACATTTTTCTTCAGATTTACTTCTGAAGATTTACCGTACTTTATTACTCCCCCCCCTACTTCTTTAAATAGTCTGCTACTAAAAGAAAAAGTCTTTCAAAACTTTGGATTTAATTCCACTTTCATTCATTTTCAAGGGCTTCAGTGATGTTAAAATAGGTTAAGTAACATCAGGATGAACAGGAAGAAATGACGCTTCTTTGTGGCTCCTTCAGAACCAGAAGAATCTGTGATTTTTTTTTAATATGAACAATGTCATTTGTTAAAGTAAAAAGGTACTTTAATTAGCCAACTTTTATCTTCCTCGTTCTTCTTAGTTTGGAAGTGTATTTGGGAGAGTGGGAGACCCTCTCTTCACCTTTTAAAAAAGAATTAAATCTTGGGAAAAGAAATTGTAAAATAAATCTAAGGGAGATGAGCAGTTAAGAAATATGAAATATAAATAAAATACAGTTTCAAGAAGGATAATTCCCAATTCATTTCCAGAGAACTGTGTAACTCCCAAGACATTTAATTACCGGTAATTAATTAAACCATATGTTTAATTAGCTTGCACTAGATTTTTTGGGCTCTCTGCTGATTTGCAATAAATTTTGAACTTGAGGAACACAGGCTTCCTTAGGGACAATTTTTGACCACATGTGAAATTATGATGTGGCACATAAGGTAAAATAAATATATGATTGGAAACTGTTTGTTTTAAAAAATAATTTAACCTGGGAGACAAAGGCAGGCTACCTGGATGTTTGGTAAATACAGTTTCTTCCGAATTAAAATATGCTTTACTCTGTAGGTTGAGTAAACCATCTGTATTCAAATTCTTTTTAGGCCACTGGCAAAGAAAAATCATAATTACCTAATCTGTGAGATTTGTTTTGGGATTGAACTGGAACTTTCTACATATAAAACAAATGTTCCACCACTAAGCTACAGCTCTTCCCCACAACAATCCCCTACAAATACCATGGAATTTTACTCAGCTATATGCTATGTTTCCTGATTCTTGTGTGGCCAGCCTTTTCTCAAAACATCTCTACAAATCTCAGAACATAATTACTTCCTGGAGAGTTCCTTGCTATGATTTATTTCAATAAAATGTTTCTACCACATCAAAACCTGTCCACATCTTCATCTGCTTATGTTATTTCCACCCGGAGCAAGCTTCAGTTAGAGTGTCAGTGAATACATTGCTTCAACATGGAGGAAGTGGGTTATTTAACATCACACAGAATCCATTCATACAGATTCAGGCCACAGCTGCAGTTCTTGAAATGAGGCACTCTTTCTTTGGATACAGCAAGAAGCTTATTGTTTTTCATTTTAAAGTTTAGTGGTGCGTGCTCTTGCTTCAGACCTGGGTGTGGCAAAATCAGGCCTTGTATAAATGGAGATCACACTTGTCAGTGGAAATGAGCAAGATTCCTTCAAAATCCATGATTCCTTCATCTTGGCAAAATTTCTAAACATATAAATTTAGAAATGGTACAATCTAAAAATGCTGTTTAATATCATGTATTCTTCCTGGCAAGTATATACGGTACAGTACTAATAAAGGAGAATATTTGTAGCTCAGGGTTTACATGAGGGTTCCTTGGTGCTCTCTGTGCTTGCTTGTTTTCTTGCAGATGTTTCATTACCCAAACTAGGTAACACTAGCACTGATGATGTTACCTAGCTTGGGTAATGAAACATCTGCAAGAAAATAAGCAAGTTCAGAGAGCACCAAGAACCCCTGTACAGTACTAAGCCAGAATGAAGTTTGTTCACCTTTTGCTCTATGTCTTATATTTAACTTTATAAGTAATCCTCACTGTTGGAAGAAATATCCATCTGGTTCAGTTCCAAATGGAGAGAAAGACACTGGAAACAGGGAGGCTGATTGGAAAGATGGTTTATTGATGGACAGCTGAACACATGGAAGAGTGAGGTATTTATACCCTCTCTTGAGCCTTGCCCTTGAGCTTCCTGTTCCTGTGCAAGAAATGTATTCTATTGGCTGTAGTCAGACTCCCATGTGGAGTTATGTTTGTCTGAATCAAGTTTGGTTGAACCTTGGGCTGATGTAATGTCCCCAGGTGATTTCGCAATGCAGTGAGCCTTGCTGCTAGATAATCCTATAATGTCCTGGAGGGTCATGTCTTAATCCCATCACCCTGGAGCTGAAGGTCTAATTGTGTTGTAGATACGCTGGCCCAGTCCTGCTGGGGCTATTAACAAAGGTGGGGGCTGCTTTCCAAGAGCATGTTTCTCCTTTAGGGAAATATAATATTTTGCTTTTTTTAATATTTCTCAAAATATTTCATTCTTCTAGGAGGGGTGGGTGCAGGGGTGAAATGCTCCCGGTTCGCTCTTGCCTGTCGGTCACCGTAGAGCCAGTCACCAAGGTAGCGCGAAGCTCCGCCCACCTGCCCCGACGCCGGCGTTTGGGTTTTTACCCTCTGTGCATGCACAGAACGCTTTGCGCATGCGCAGAGGGTAAAAGAACCCAAATGGCAGCATCCGGGTGGGTGGGGGGAGCCTCGCGCTACCTTGGCGACCGGCTCTACGGCGACCGACAGGCATGAGCGAACTGGGAGCATTTTACCCCTGGGTGGGTGCTAACTTTCTACATCACCTTAACAATCACAATTGGGACCAGAACTTTTGTAGCTAAGCAAGGTGTTTGCTAAGTGACTTGCACCTGAGTTTATGATCTGTCTTGCCATGGCTGTTAAGGAAATTGCTGCAATTGTTAAATGAATCAGGCAGTCATTAAGTGAATCCAGCTTCCCTTATTGACTTTGTTTGTGGGAAGCCAGCTGAGAAGGTTGTGCATGGCAATCATGGGACACTTCAACTACAGTAAATACATGCGGGTTGCCAAATGCCTGAATTTTGATCACATGACCATGGGGATGTTATAATGGTGGTAAATGCGACAACAGGTTGTAAGTTACTAATTTCAGTGCAGTTGTAATTTTGAATGGTTGCTAAGCAAATAGTTGTAAGTCAAGAATTTCCTGTACACTGGCCCAGTTGCATCTCAGAACCGCAAGGAATTGTACCTACCCAACCTTTACTGGGCCAGAAAAAAAAAGTCCATTTAAGAAAGTCCATTAAGGAACCCAAGGCTGTAGCCTAGATTAAGACGTTGGGAAAAAAAATCTAGAATGGTGCGATGGCTACAAAACATGGGTATGTTGATCTGTAGGAGGTCCACCTTCAGTTCCTTAGTTGGACTGTCTGTCTCCAAATGGTCACCGCAGGTCGCACCTTCTGAAACCTACCTTCAGGGGAGACCTAGTTAGCTCTTAGAGGAGAGACTCCTAGTCTCTAGTGTTGTATGCTAAATTAAGAAATTTGCACCCTCCCATCCAAAAGCCAGAAGGAAATGGTTAAGCATTTCTAGACTGCTGTCAAAAAAAACCCCCTTCCTGGATGTGTTCATGAAATGTCCCAAGATTTGAGCTTAATCTGAAAAAAGATTTTCAGGGAAAACAGACGGGCGATAGAAGTTTAAAAAGTGCAAAATTAGGATGTTGGTTTATGGTTTATTGGATAGAAATGTATAACTATGTATATCTTGATATGATTTATGGTATATGTATGGATGTATAATGGAGAGTGTGGAAAAAAATAAAAAATAAAAAAGATTTTCAGTAATATTTGCAAGAAACTAGCAATGCCAAAATAAGAGCACGTGAACAGTGGCGTTATCACAAATACTGCCAAGACTAAGTGCATGAGATGACAGACTTTGTCATTTGCTCCCTTGTTCTTACCAGCACCAGAGGCGTTCATGGAGATGTTGCCTTTCATCCAAATGAAATTAATTGGACATTAATATCTACATTGCATGTAAATTCACCAGTTTCAATGATTTGCATGATGATTATTACATATTTAATGGGTGTCTGTTAGCAAGGGTTTCCAATCTTGTGATAAACAAGCACAAGAGACGTCCTACAAGGAACAGCACCGATTACTACCTATCTGAAACACCAGTACAATATTATGCAAATAAGGATCATTGGAGCTAAAATGTCCCTGAAAGATTATTATTATTTATTATTTATTAAATTTGTATGCCGCCCAACTCCCAAGGGACTCTGGGTGGATCACAACAATATAAAAACCATTAAAAGAAAACATAATAAAAACAGTTAAAAAACTCATACACACCGTTTCATGGCCGGACCTTGCCAATTACAGAGGCGAGATCAGAGAAGGCCCTCCCCCGCGGGCCCGCCAGTTGGCACTGTTTAGCTGACGGGACCTGGAGGAGCCCAACCCTGGGGGATCGTACCGGTCGCTGGGAGCTATGTGGCAGAAGGCGGTCTCGAAGATAACCTGGCCCTGAGCCATATAGAACTTTAAAGGTAATAACCAACACCTTGAATTGTGCCCGGAGACCAATAGGAAGCCAGTGCAGCTCGCAGAGTATAGGTGTAATATGGGTGTACCTAGGTGCACCCACGACAGCTCGCGCAGCCACATTCTGGACCAATTGTAGTCTCCCAACACTCTTCAAGCGTAGCCCCATGTAGAGCGTGTTGCAATAATCTAACCGTGAGGTGACAAGGGCATGGGTGACTGTGAGGAGAGCCTCTTGATTTCATGAAACAAACACTGATTGGGGTTAATACACAGATTCTTACTATCAATAGGGCTTCTGATAAAGAAGCTAACAGTTTCTGGCATTTATTAAATTGATAAGGTTATTTAACTATCTGTCCAGACTGCATCAGTCCAGGGCTGGCTTTATTTTGAGAGATCCACCATTGCTGTTCCAAAGGTGCTTTTTTCCAAAAGGCAACTGGACTTTCTTGGTGTTTTCTTTGAAAACGTTTCGCTTCTTATCCAAGAAGCTTCTTCAGTTCTAACGGAAGCGAAACGTTTTCAAAGGAAAAAAAACACAAGAAAAAGTCCAGCTGCCTTTTGGAAAAAGCAGCCTTTGGGACAACAGTGATCTGGATCGATGGACAATCTCCACAGACATCACTGCTGCTATTCGTCCTGCGGTCTCCGGCTACTTCCTTTCCTAGCTGCTCCAGCTTCTCTTAATCGAGGCGCAGCCATCGAGAGTCGCTGTTGGCTTTATTCTCAGTCCGGAGGAAGGCGGGACAAGTTTCGCTGCCGTAAAGCAAGGCGACAAGGAAGAGGCGCCGGGATTGTGGCGGAAGACCGTGAGAACTTTATAGGATGTCGCGGGCAAAGGTAACGTGAGAAACCGGGCTTAGACCTGGAAGATTGGCGGTCAGGGTGTTTATAAATGCCTGCCTTTTCCCGCCACAGGCGGCGGCGGCGGCAGCCGGGTAGCACGAAGGGAACCTCTTAGCATGCAGAAGTCTGGATCAACTGATCACCGTCCTCCTCGTCTATTGGGGCTGCTCGATCCGGATTGGTTACCTCTTAACCATCACCGTGTTACCTCTCGCTCCTCCTCCCCCGTTTGGTTTTTTCTCCCCTGCCCCCCCCCCCCCCCCGCCGTAGAGCGTTTTGTTTTGTGAATGAGAGCTTTCGAAACTTACTAGAAGTAAACGGGTGTAAATGGATCCCGCTACTACGTAGGGAACTTGATGTAACAGGTTGCGGAAAGTCAAGTGAGCAGGAGCTATAAATTAAGCCGGAGGTGGATTCCCCAGGAAATGAGATAATTCATGCTGCAGTTTCTGCTATTAAATGACAGATGAGGGTCCCTTGTCCGTTGCTGGGAAGTCGGGCTGAATCATCATCAAATCTGTACATAAAATAAATTTAAGAAATAATAGATAATAAAATCTCTGCATTGACAAAGTTTCCATCTGTCGGTTACAAAAGGCCCCATTGTCGGGATCTACATCGATACATTATGACATCCTAGGTCTTTTGAGAAGAACTTGAGGGGATTGAAGGCCAATACTAGCCAAACAACGGGCCGCTGTAATTTCACATTGTTAAATATATAATAATAGATGTGAGGGCCAGTTTGCCATAATGGTTATGGCATCAGGCTAGAAAAATGGGAGACTGAATTTTAGTCCCACCATAGGCACAAAGCAGCTGGGTGATCTTGGGCTGCTCCCTCTCTTTCAGCCCCAGGAAGCAGGCAGTGGTGAACCACTTCTGGACTCTTGTCAAGAAAACCTCAGGGACTGGTCCAGACAGCCATCGGGAGTCAACTCTGAGTCAAAGATATCTCCAGCCCCCCCCCCCAAAGCATTTGCAGATTGCCATATTCTAGTTAGTTCTAGTCCTCTCTTAATCACCAGAGCCAGCTGGTGTCCATGGGCCAGTTTCTCTTAGCCCCAGAGAGGAAAGCTGAGAACCGCTGAGAACCAGAGTGGTGTGATGCTTGAGCACCAGGCTAGAAACCAGAAGACTGAATTCTATTTCCATCTCAGGCACAAAATCAGCTGGGTAACCCATGTGTCAGTCACTGTCTCTCAGCCCTAGGAAGCAGACAAGGGCAAACCACTTCTGAAAACCTTGTCAAGAAAACTGGAGGGATCCTAGGAGTCAATGCTGATTTGAAGGTGCATGTGCATGAGACACATGCGTGCCCAAGCGCACACAGATATAGGCAGCATGGGGTAGGTGACCAGCTCCTAGGAAAAGTAAGAAAGCCTGGAATTGAAAGGATAGGATTGAAATGAATAGATTGGAGCTGGGTGAGTCATCTAAAGGGGTCCAGAAGGATGGCCTTTGGGACAAACTAGCGTAATGCAGAGCTAAAAGCAGAACTTGAAAGCATCTGCTTTTGTGCCTTTTTGATCCTTCTGATAAAGATTTTACTCACTTAAAAGGATATGTTAAAATGGTTTTTAATGTTTAGGGTTAAAGCCATAAAGGACCAATCCTTCATTTTTATCAGAATCAGACCACATTGGGAGCAAGAACTATTTAGGTAATTCCAATATCGTGTCGGTGAGGAGGGAGGCTGAGTGGAGTGGGTATTTTTTAAAAGACGGTTGGGATGTCCTATATAATTAGCCATGGTGTACTTTGTTCTTTCTTCTGGCAAATGTCATCTTAGCATGGCAGTTTCAGTACCAAAACCTGATTAGGTTCAAGCATGAAATTAATTTTAGGATGTAGAGTAGCAGTCAACTCAAGGGGCCTTGTAATATTCCAACATATTGGTGCATCCATTTTGGAGAATCTTTCTGGCTAAAAACCAGTTTTGAGCAGCAGCTTCATTATTTATTTGTAGGAAACTGCTTTTAAATCCTGTCACTGATGAGACTAGTTTTACTGTACAGGGATTTTAATTTGTTTAATTTGTGTTTTAACTCCTCTGCTGTGAAAGTCACACACTAATTGAGCCAAAACAGCAACTGGGATAAACAGAGTAGGATTAGCTATCCATATCCATGAGCTATCCTTTTCCATAGAAGAGGAGGTGAGATTTGAACTAGGATATTTAATGCTAGTGCTCTCTTTTATTTTAGTGGTTCATTATTGGTACCCCAAATACAGGTAGTCCTCAGCTTACAACCACAATTGAGCCCAAAATGTATGTTGTTAAGTGAGAATTTTGTTAAGTGAGTTTTGCCCCATTTTATGACTTTTTTGGCCATATTTGTTAAGTGAATCACTGCAATTGTTAAATTAGTAACATGGTTGTTAAGTGAATCTGGTTTCCCCACTGACTTTGCTTGTCAGAAGGTCGCAAAAGGGGATCACATGACTCCTAGACACTGCAACCGTCATAAATGTGAGTCAGTTGTCAAGCATCCAAATGTTAATTACACGACCATGGAGATGTTACAAAGGTCATAAGTGTGAAAAATGGTCGTTAATCACTTTTTTCAGTTCCTTTTTTCCGTTCAAACGGTCACTAAATGAATTGTTGTAAGTTGAGGACTACCTGTAACTTACCGTTTAAGGTAGTCAACAGGGTTTAAAAAATAATACAGGTATAATGTATTATAAGTAGTACATTTAAATTTGAGCAAAAAGCATTCAGAAGAATTTATGAATTTTGAGTAGTGATTTCTTTAACAAGTAAAGATAATATGTTTTTAAAAGAGAACATTATTCATATTTATGAAAGAGAAGAAAGGTGGAATGTTTTGCAAATGCAGCATTATCTGACTTTCCCAGGCCTTTTATCTTCATATATACAGCATATTTCATTTTTGTTCTGCTTCTGTTTCTAGTAAATAATTCCCTGTGGGCGCAACATTACAAAATTTGCATTGGGATAAGGTCATCCTAAGGGGGGTGGGGGAAGAAATAAGCAGAGATAAAGAGAAGTTTTTTTTCTTCCTCTGAAATGAAATATTCCATGTTTACTTTTGCTGTTTCACATTAAACAGTGTTTTATTCTGATGGCAATAAAATTTATTCTGCAAAGATAATTGAATAGATTTTTATCCTCCTTTAAAAATCTTTTAGTTTATTTTTCTAAGGTCTTTTTTCTGATACAGATAAACATTTTGAAACTATTGTATAGTTTGATAGAAGAATTAGGTGAATGCTTTCTCAGAAGTACATCTCACAGGTGCAGTGTTTACTTTCAGGAGATTGCTTATAGGGCTGTACCTTTCTTTGCAATGGGATTGTATTGTAGGATAACCAGTGGCAGAACCTGGGGGCAGAGTTAAAAGAAGGATCAGCCAAGAATCCCTACATATTCACAAGTAGATTAAGTCCAACACCCCTTGAATTCTGTTGATCCTTATCTAACTCCAAGCAGATGCTAACCATTAGTTGAGAAGAGCACAGGCTTTTTAGCAATAAATCAGTTTAATTGAACCTTCACTATGGACCTGGTCTTTTTTTACCTGGCATGTATATATCTCAAATATTGTTACTCAAGAAAATTCCACTGAGTACCATAAATAAGGTACAGCAAACACTAATACACCCCTTGTTTAGCAATTGCCTCCTACAGCAACTGTTCGCAGTTATGATGGTGATGGAAAAATGACTTTGTGACCAATGCCTGCATTATGGCCTTTGCAAGTCTGTGAGGCAAAGGAAAGCTGAAGTAAGATCATAAGCAGTCACGACTGCTTCAGGTAACAACCGAGTTACCAGCCCCAATTGTGGTCGCTAAACAAGGACTAAGTGTAGGTGCTTGCATTATGTCATCTACTAGTCACTAATCTTATTCCATCTATGTTTGTACCTTTCCCCCCCCCCAAAGACGGCTGTGGTGCTATGCATGGATGTTGGTTTTTCAATGAGCAATTCCGCTCCTGGAGAAGAGTCTCCTTTTGAACAAGCCAAGAAAGTGATGACAATGTTTGTGCAGCGACAGGTAAAAGAAGGACACTAATAATGATATAAATTATAAGCAAGAAATCACTACAGACGGTTGCAAACTGCAAGTCTGTTTAAATTTTTGTTTCTGTAATAGATGGCTTCTGATGTAACTTTGCTATGTGCTCCCACTTCTGGAAGCCATCAATCAGTTGTTCTAGAGCAGGGCTGTCAAACTCCCTACCCGTGGGCCGAATGCGTCACGTGCTGGCCACGCCCCCGCCCGGTTTAGCGAAGGGGGGAAAAGTCCCGATACGTCATGTGTCGCCGCCATGACGACGTGAGTTTGACACCCCTGTTCTAGAGAGTCAAGGAACTCTATTGCCATGGATGCCATGATGTTGGGGAAACCTCAGTTTCAGTATTCCACCTTAGAGGGTGGAAGACAAATTGGAGAAAAGGCTGTCTTGCACATTTCTTGCATGAAGCTCTTGCACATTTCTTGCAGTGCTTAGCTGAAAATATGTTTATTAGGGAGATGTGGCACAGTACAACCGGATGTATGTTACGGTCCAGTACTTGAAAGCCCTGGGTCAAACCTAGCTTCAAGCCTCTTCTGGGTTAATGAAGTGAAGTGCTGGTGGGAAATTGACATTTTTCAGCCACTTGAGAGGGAGGTGCATGTGCTTCATGAACATTTCTTCTACCATAGCATTTGTATCTCATTCCCCAGAGTTACCTTAAGGAGAAATATACAGTAAATGAAGCTAAAACTAAAGAAGATACCTTCTTTCACATCCTAACACATTATTTATTTTATTAGTCTTTTGATGCAGAAGGAAGAAGGCAATGTGTTGTTTTACAATCCAGAAGCTGATGAGTGTTGTTTTTTTAAAAACACTTCTTACCCAATGAGAGCAGACTTTTTAAATATATTATTTAGATTAAAAAAATTGTTTCAATATATTGACTCTCCATCCTCCCAATATACTGTACTGGCAGTTGAGCCCGAAAGCTTATATATAATATGATGCAGATAAAATGGGGAAATGAAGCTGTAGCAATGAAGGATTTTATGGTAAAGTCTACACTGCTCCCTTGTATTTGCCTTTCATTTTTCAACCATCTGTAGGTATTTGCTGAGAATAAAGATGAAGTTTCTTTGGTTTTATTTGGCACCGAGAGGACTTCCAATAGTCTTGAAAGTGGGGACCAGTACCAGCATATCACTGTGCATAGACACTTGATGCTGCCGGATTTTGATTTGTTGGAAGACATACAAAACTTGACTCCACTGGGCTCTGAACAAGGCGACAGTATCTTTTTTGAACACTGAAGATGGTTGTCCAGCAGATATTTGTACATAGAATTTCTATTACTTAAACAAAACAAAAAAAATCTGAAACCTTTAGAATTAAATAGACATTGATGTTGTTTTGTAGGATCCAATCTGAGTCGGTCACCAGGACCAGAGATTTAGTCTTTCAAGCTTTCAGACTTGTGCCGGAACCCATGCTCAGGGAACTTCTCTGTACTGGAATGTATGCTTTGGGCTATTCTATGTGTAGTGTTTATGCGGTGTCTGGTTGTGTGTGTCTTTTATGTGTTGGTTGGGGTGTTGATGGCAGGCTATTAAGTCGTTGGCTATTGTTTCCTTGTGCCAAGTCCTCAGCTCCTAGGTACTGGTACTTGATAAGCTGGTGGTAAATTAGAACTCCTGTTGACTGACAAGGGGCTCATTTCCCAGGCTTCAATCAATTCCCTGGCTATCTTAGTAGCTGCGAAATTTCAATCATTTCCCTGGCCAACAATCTTAGTAGCTGGGAAATTGAATGTACGTCCTTGTTCATTGCAATGTACCAATGAGTTTAGGTCTCTTCATCTGAACGCTGGCTTGTGTTCTTGCAATCTGGTGGTTAGCTTCCTCCCCGTCTGTCCTACATGCAGGGGATCTGGTAGATTACATTAGAACTATCTCTCACCTCCAAGTGATCTTTGGGGAGATACCTGACTCCTTTGTCCACAATCCGGCAGAGTCCCTGGTGGCTGCCTGGAATAAGGCGGCATCGGGGGCACTGGACCGGATTGCGCCTCTGCGACCTCTCCATGGCGATGGATCCAGGAGGGCTCCCTGGTTTACCGAGGAGCTTCGGGAGATGAAACGCCAGAAGAGACGTCTAGAGCGACGCTGGAGGGCCAGTAACTCCGAATCTGACCGAACACTTTTAAGAGCCTTTATTAGGGCTTATTTAGTGTTGATACGGGCGGCAAAATGTTCGCATTTTTCCGCACTTATTGCATCTGCTGATTAGCGCCCAGCCGCCATATTTAGGGTGACCCGCTCTCTCCTTAATGTAGGGAGAGTGGAGGAGCCCTTGCAGGGTAGAGCTGAGGAGTTTGTACAGTTTCTGACGGATAAAGTCGCTCAGATTCGGACTGACCTTGACTCTGATTGGGCAATTCCGCCCGAGATGACGG
Organism: Thermophis baileyi; assembly: GCA_003457575.1. Classification (NCBI taxonomy): domain Eukaryota; kingdom Metazoa; phylum Chordata; class Lepidosauria; order Squamata; family Dipsadidae; genus Thermophis; species Thermophis baileyi. Next base: position 2,088,173 of record QLTV01003900.1, on the reverse strand, counting down.
GGACAGGTCTTAGTCCTATTGTGTGGGATGAATTTGAGCCTGTGACTCCTGAGGAAGTGGACAAGGCTGTAGGAGCGATGAGTTCCTCCACTTGTTTGTTGGACCCGTGCCCCTCCTGGCTGGTTTCAGCCAGCAAGGAGGTGACACGAGGCTGGCTCCAGGCTTTAGTCAACGCATGAAGCGGTTGTAAGACCCCTCCTCAAGAATCCTTCCCTGGATCCAGCAGAATTAAAGAACTTTCGTCCAGTCTCCAACCTACCCTTTGTGGGAAAGGTTGTAGAGAAAGTGGTGGCATGTCAGCTCCTGCGGTCATTGGATGAAACGGATTATCTAGAACCTTTTCAGTCTGGCTTCAGGCCAGGCTACAGCACTGAAACTGCCTTGGTTGCGCTGATGGATGATCTCTGGCGAGCCCAAAATGGGGGTCATTCCTCTATTCTTGGAGCTACTTGACCTCTCAGCAGCTTTCGATACCATTGACCATGGTATCCTTCTGGGACGACTAAGGGAGTTGGGAGTGGGAGGCACCGTGTTACGGTGGTTCTCCTCCTATCTCTCTGGTCGGTCACAGTCGGTGTTGGCAGGAGGACAGAGGTCGGCCCCTAGACCCCTCGTTTGCGGGGTGCCTCAGGGCTCGGTCCTCTCTCCCCTCTTATTTAACATCTACATGAAACCGCTGGGTGAGATCATCCGACGTTGCGGGGTGAGGTATCAGCAATATGCTGATGATACCCAGTTGTACATCTCCACCCCGCGTCAGTTCAGTGAAGCGGTGGACGTGATGTGCCGGTGCCTGGAGGCTGTGAGGGTCTGGATGGGAGTTAACAGGCTCAGACTTAACCCAGACAAGACCGAGTGGCTATGGGTATTGCCTCCCAAAGACTATGTCGAC
>QLTV01003900.1:2065438-2086749 GCA_003457575.1 Thermophis baileyi | reverse complement strand
GGCGGGCCCATGGGGGATGGCCTTCTCTGTGGCTGCCCCGGCCCTCTGGAACCAGTTACCTCCTGAGATCCGGACCACCCCCACCCTGCTGGCCTTCCGGAAAGCGGTGAAGACCTGGCTCTTCCAGCAGGCTTGGGGCCGTTGATCTCGCCTCTGTAATTGGCGAGATCCGGCCATGAAACGGTGTGTATGAGTTTTTAACTGTTTTTAAATGTTTTTATTATGTTTTATTATGTTTTATTATGTACTACTCTTTTAATAGTTTTTTATATTGTTGTGAGCCGCCCAGAGTCCCTTGGGAGTTGGGCGGCATACAAATTTAATAAATAATAATAATCTTTGCAGTGCATGATTTGTCCTTGTATGGTAGCTGCTGGGTGATGTGTGGATACCCAGATCCAGAAACAAAACAGCCAACAACTTAATAGCTGGTGATCAACACCCCAATCAACAAATAAAAACCACAAAAAACCAGGCACCACAAAAATACTACACATAGAATAGCCCAAAGCACACATTCTGGTAGAGCGAAGTTCCCTGAGGATGGGCTCCAGTATGAGTCTGGAAGCTTGGAAGATTAAACATCTGGTCCAAGTGACCAACCCAGATTGGATCCTGCAACATTATCCTAGGACATGTATATTTGCCTTCATCCATGACATTTTTTTACTGCATTGTTAGTAGAATTTTAAATTATAACATTTTCAGTCTACAATTCCATACATGTTCTTAGACACTCATGGAGCCTCCTCTTTTTGTGAGGTTTGTCTCATAAAAATTGGTTTTCTTTAGTGCATGTTCATCAGATTTTTCCTTTGATAGAGAAAAAAGGTAAATCTAGAGGAAGAGGTTCAATACAGGCTTCATAGCTCCTTTGCCCAATGAGGAAACTCTGACATTTCTATACTATGTTATGATTCCAAATTACATTTGAATTACCTGTTCTCCTGTATAATATGGAAACAAAAATAATAACAGCTACATACGGTAAGAAGATTTAAATATTCTCTCCGTCCCAGACATCCCGTCCCATAAGGCCTACTTTACTGTACATGTTAACAATTCTGCTTACTTGAAAGATACTAGTTCTGCTTTCCCCAATGTCAGTGGTAGCTGAAGAATGTGGGAAGCTGTAGCCACCAAAGCTGGGGATTGTGAAGCTGAGCAAAGGTGCCCTCAATAAATGTTGCATAACAAATCCTGGCCAGCATATTTTGAAATGTCTCATTTTTAAAAATTATCTTTTCTTAACATACTGAAGTTCTTGATGCACTGATTGTGTGCATGGATTTGCTTCAGAAAGAAACAATGTAAGTATATGGCTGTATTTAAGAATTCTGAAAACTGCTGTAACAGCATTCTTAGTTAGAATATCAAATGAGATGAAGTGGATATTTGTTAAGAAATTATACGTGCTATTGAACAAAGCTAATTCATCATCACAAAAAGAGAGGAGCTCACAAAGAAAGCAAAATTTCCCAGGCATTTTATTAGGCACTTAAACGTATGTATTAAGTTGCCCAATAAAATGCCTGAGAAATTTTGCTTTCTTTGTGAGCATTTTTTTGTGATGATAGATCAGCATTGTTCAATAACACATATAATTTCTTAGCAAATTAACCTAATACATAATGTATATTTTGAAAGTTGCCCCTCAGGTTAAAAATAAGTCCACTTGGTCAATGGGGGCAATGAGAGATTCCTCACAATAAGTGATTCCTCATAATCATTGTTCATAGATTTGTGTCTATACCAAGAAAAACCCTGGAAATGGGTTAAATAATAAACTTTTTCATTTTTTCAAAACATGAGCTGAACATGAGAAGTATCTTATCTTACAAAGCAGCCTATCAGTTTAATGTATTGCCCAACAGATCAGTGGCAATGTGGTAACATTTGGATGGGAATTCTGGGAAGTGAACTCCAAATGTTTTTGGAAGTTGTCAGGATGAGGAGTACTCATTCACCTTGGTTCAGCTATCCTGATTTACAATAACTAGAAGTTAGTAGTTCATGTTACAGGTTGTAAGAAAATGTACTTCTGTTGTTTTCACTAGTTATTTAATATTTTGATGATTTTCTATTCGACCCTTCAAGACAATGATTAACAACAGTCAGAGAATATGGTATTAATTAAACATATTTTATATTGACTTTTTAATTTTTGAAGCACATGGACTGACATCATTAGAAGTATAAGGCTACTTTCTGTTAGGAAGCACAGTATTCTATGTGGATAATCATGTAATTGAAACGGTTTTTTTTTTTTACTTTTTAGAGGAAAAAAATATGACAAACGGCACATTGAGGTTTTTACTGATCTTGGGAGTCCCTTCAGTGAAGATCAACTGGATATTATCATAGCTAACTTGAAGAAAACCTGCATCTCCCTTCAATTTTTGTGAGTGAAGAAAGAACTATGACAAATCATAACCAGAAAAGAATGTATCCCTACTCTTAACTTAAGCATTCTTAATGTTTTTATTGCAGGTAGTCCTAGACTTACAATAGTCCGTTTAGTGACCGTATGAAGTTACAACGACACTGAAAAATGTGACTTATGACGGTTTTTCACACTTATGACTATTGCAGCATCCCCATGGTCATGTGATCAAAATTCAGATGCTTGGCAACCGGTGCATATTTATGACGGTTGCAGTGTCCCAGGGTCATGTGATCACTTTTTGCAACCTTCTGACAAAGTCAATGGGGAAGCCAGATTCACTTAACAGCAGTGTCACTAACTTAACAACTGTAGTGATTCACTTAATAACTGTGGTAAAATGGGACAACATTCACTTAAATAAATGTCTCACTTAGCAACAGAAATTTTGGGGCCAACTGAGGTCATACATCGAGGACTACCTGTATACAGTATTCTTTCCAACTCACTGCTAAAAAGAGATTATGCACAGGAATCAGAACTATATCTGTGAGCCTATTCATTACCAGACCACTCTGAAAATTCAGCAGCAGGATCAATTTTGGTAGTGGCGGGGAAGGTGGCGAAAGAAAGACTGAGTTTGAAAATGGGCAGGACTCAACCAGGGGTTGTGGGGGGGGGGAAATCTCCCCCAATGCATCTTTAGGAGACGGACTGACAGGCTCAGCTCAGAAGGCTGCTGATTGTTCTATTCTACCTCCTCACATTCTTCCTTGCCAGGTGACCAATTGTAGAACACATGCAGTCTACTCTGTCTTTAACAGGTGCACCCATACACACTAAGTCACACAGATGCAACAGAAGGGGAGAGCAGAAACATATACAGGTGCAGAGTTAGTTACACAGGAGGAAATGCAGATACTTCTTATGGCCGCTCCTGGTGAAAGGATTGGAAAGCATTCAAGAAAACATGCTCTCTATGCTTTTTCTCTCTTGTGGAATAGCTACTGCAGCTTGCCATAACCAGTCCCAATTACAATAAAAACAAACAAATCTTGAATCCAGGAAAGCTGATCTTGGCAAATTATATATGTAAATTAAATGAATTTCCATACATTGATTATTCTGCATACCCTTACTCTGTTTTTAGTAGATTTACAAAGAGGGAAAGAGTTATGGAGAACATAAACTGTGGCTGGGTTTATTCATTAGGCTAAGCCAAATGTGATTTGCTTGCTTATGGCTTAGCATATTATATGAGTTGTTGTGGTTTATTCAGAAAGCCATAGCAAAATGAATCATGTGCTTAGAATAATAGGTCAACCAACTGTCTGTTTCCTGGGAACTTGAAATGCACGGTTAGTTTTCAGAACAAACGGGTCAAATTATCTTTTTCAAATGATTATTATTTTTAAAAACATTTTAAAAAATATAGCTGACATTCAGAAAATTAAATGTCTCACCTAGTAATACATTTTTGTACTGTTTTCCCTGCTTGTACAGAATACGGGCAGCTCTGGCTATTAATATGGGCCCAGAAATAGGCAGTTATGGGAAATTGTTTCTGTCCCTAGATTTTTAAGTATTAGGGGAGAAAAGGGGTGACTCATACACACTTACATAGGTATGTGAAACAGGTTGTTTTAGTTCAAATAATGCTGAGAATTGTGTTCACTTAATAATAACGTTTAGATTATATTAATCCTTCAAAAGCCACCAGGTAGTTGAAAATAATAGGCAGTTATATTAAATATACAGAATTATACAGTCTGCTCAGAAAAGACACACTGTGGCACTCAGTTCTCAATAAGCATGAATAGAATTGTAACCTAAAAAAGAAAATGGAACTCATTCTGGTCTATGTTTTATTTTCTATAAGTCAGTGAGATGCAACGGGTCAGATTACCATTTATGACAAATCAGGAATACCCAGTCTTCTTACCGGTAGATATATATTTAATTTAAGAGTTAGGGAAACTTAAGCTTCATCTTTCATTCGGTAGCTGTGTTCTTACTAGAAAATCAGAAATGACTCTGTATAAGTTGCATCTCTTTCTTTTTGCCTCTTAATGGTTACCTTGGACATGGGGAAAGTGATCGTCTTTGGGACACAGTTTTTTGGGAGAGGGAAGGTTAAATGCTTTACCACTCATCATATTCTTCCTGAAGCTTCTGTTATGTGAATGTGTTTCTAGATAATCACTAGTCCACTCCAGGGATAATTGGCTACTTATTGGGGAGTCCAATATTAATTTCATCCTTTTCCATTATCTTGTTTTTATGCATATATTTTTTTGTTAAAGAACTTTTTAAAAGAATAAAAACAATACACATTTTGAAAGAGAAAAGTAAGGAAAGAAAAGGAATAAATTAAAGTGCAAAGGGAAAACAGAGAACAGAAAAAAAAGGAAAGGAAAGAAAAAGTGATCTAAAAAATACCTTCTCTCTCTAAGGCCTTTTTCATTATCCTGAACTGATCATGATGGGACATTTTCTGTCTCACCAGTTGCTATTAAGAGTATTTACTATAACATATAGCGTAGATTTTCAGCTGGCATCAATGTACAAATTACAACAAAATAGAATTTCTGATACAGGAGTAAATTCCCCATAGAGGAAAATATGTGCATTTTTAACAAATTCTTTAAAATTTGCAAACTACCAAGAAATTGTACAGTCATGCTCACCATGACTAATACTGCAGCAATACCTATCAGCAGCAATTGTTTGCTATGACTTGCATTCAAAGCGTCAGTTTGCAATTTTCCTTCTACGTTCTTTTTTTTTTTAATTAGAAAAGTTATTTCACTTGTTTCCTGACGAATCAGAGATGTAAATTGAAATCACTTTTAATTCTTTCTTTAGTTTGCCGTTTTCAATGAATGACGAAGACAGAGGTGATAATGCATCTGCCGGTACGCATGATAGCAGAAACAGAAATTCTTTTCCAGGAAAGGGTCTAAGTGAAGAGCAAAAGGAAGGGCTCCAGATGGTGAAAAAACTAATGTTTTCATTAGACCAAGAAGAAGGTCTAGAGGACATTTATACTTTCAGGTAAAATAAAAATCCTCCAGTTCTTGTGAAAAGAACTCTACTGTGGGGGTATGTTTTCCTTACTTAAGGCTTCAGTAGCATCAATGAAAGTTTTTTTCTCCTTCTCCTAAGCTATATTACTCGTGTAGAAAAGAATACCTAGAGTTTCCTTCTGCCTTACCTGCTATGCTTCACTCTTCTCTCTTGCACCTTATCACTTATCTACTTTAACCCAGGTTGAGTTTCCAGATTGATGGATGCTATGATCGGCGAGCACTCATACAAAAGCCCGCTCTTGTTATAAAGTTGTTAGAGTAACATAGCAGTAGCTAGCCAGCCATGTCTGAGCTTAGATGCAAAACTTGTTACAGCCCAATTAGTATTTGATTGGGGGAGTGCTAAGAAATATCAGTAGAACAGGTTGGGAAATCAAAGCCAAAGAACATGACAAAAATTGCAAAAAGAGACAAGGGCAAACTACTTGCTTGCTCTCGCCAAGAAAAGCACATAAAGGTGTCTGTGAATCATCAGGAGACAAATTCAACGGAAAAGAGATTTTACCTTTTGGGATAATTCTGCATGACAGCCTTCCGCTGCTTTTCTCCTATGCTAATCCTGACTGAAAATGAAACTTTAAAAATTCTGTTCAGAGTTTATCACTTTGGCAGTGATGATGGCCAGGTGTTTTGTCTGAAAAATAGTTACTATGGTCCTTGACTGGTGGATTCCCCAGCGTCTTTATTCTGCCAACCTCTGCTAGGACAAGGTATGGTTTCCATTTGCATGAGTGAACACACAGCTGTCACGGAACCATAGACTCGGAAGGGACCATAAAGGTCATTAGTCCACTCCCTTGTTCTATGCAGGAGTTGCTTGGTCTTGATGAATGCTTCATTACAACAGTAGATGGGGAAGAAACACTACCATTTCACTGTTCTTGCTATCACTTGAGCTAAAATCAAAACTGGCAAGAAGCACCCCAGTGTTTCACAATCTATTGGTAGGGGGGAATCCGCTCCCCAAATCCTGTCAACGTAGAAGGGAAAGCTAGCAGCACTCTTATTAATTTCACCCCAATCCCTAACCACCCCTTCAATACCCCTTCCGCTACATACTGCCTGGAGAATTCTGGGAGTTGAATTCCACATGTGTTCAAGCTGCCGTGGTTGAGAAACACTGCCCTAGGGTAGTCACAAGCGAGCATTGTGGCTCCTGAGTATGCCATGAACTACACTGAATGATGTTACGGTAGAGAACATGGCACTGCCTTGCTGTATTTACATGGGATATTTCTCTATAGGACATCAAGCAGAGATGAGCACTGCCTCATTACATTTATGTGAAATTGGTAAAATAAAATAAAATAAAAAGTCCATCATTTCATGAGCCCAAAGGTGAGGAAAAGAGGCCATTTCTATTCTGGGAAGGTTCTTTCGGAAGAGGGAGCCGACACTCAGCAGCCCATGGCAAAGTGGCTCTGGAGGACAACTAGTAGCATTGGTGAGGAGGGGAATGTCCCATCAGAGTGTATATTTACCAGATGGAGTACAACAACCTGAAGTGTAGCAGAAGGACTGTTAGGCATAGTGTGCACTGTGGGAATTCAGAAAACATGGCTTTAGATATGAAGCCAGAAAAGATGAGTAATTTTACAAGCAGGAAGTGTGGAAGACCCCTTTGTGTTCATGAGACAGATGCTACTTGAAATTCTGTGTTAATCAAGACACAAACTCTGAGAATATAGAGCAGAGGTGTCAAACTCGCGGCTCGCAGGCCAGATGTGTCACATGCTGGCCACGTCCACCCCCAGTTTAGCGAAGGGAGGAAAAGTCGTGATACGTCACGTGACGACAACATGACGTCTCAAGTTTGACACCCGTGATGTAGAGGGATCCTTATGTGATGTCACAAGTTTAGTACTGTAACGTGCATTCATACATAGGGCTTGATAAATGGAATCTGAATGTGTGAATAATCTCTATGGAAGAGGCATTGCATTTGCTGCCATATGAGGATTTTGTCTGATTTCTATCCATGAAAAACATGTCAGTTCTGACCCAGAGATTAGTGAGCAGATGGAGAAGTGATGGCTTGATCCCTCTGTATGAGACAATCTGAAAGGATAATATTTAGACCATAATTTAGGAGTGGTTTTGGGACTGCAGCGGCTAATAAGTCTCCAACAAATAGTTTGGTGAAAAAGGGCAAACAGAATTGCTCATTATGGAATTGTTCTTGTTTTTTAACTGGGTCTCATTTCCTCCATGTTTGCTTATTAAGGGAGAGTCTGGAGCGTCTTTCAGTGTTTAAGAAAGTTGAACGGAGACCTATGCCATGGCCCTGCCAGCTTACAATTGGTTCTAACTTGTCTATCAGGATTGTGGGCTACAAAACAGTAAGTGACTAGAACTCATTTTAATCCAGCGTTAGCATAGCTGGACACAGTCCAACAGAGATGCCAAGTAAAATGGGACTAATATCCATATCGAGGACTAATTAGTTTCACATTCAGACATTGCCAGAATAACTGATCTGAGCTAAATGCATGTTCAAGTACTAAATGGAATAGCTGAGACAGCTAGAATGCAGGCATTTTTCATAAATCAGGTAAAAACTCATAGTCTGGTTTCTAAATGTCATATTAATTTGGAGAAATCAGATGACTTGGAGTTGAGAAACTATTAGGAATTAACAGTTTTCCTTAATTCATTTGGGAAACTTTTCGCATTTATAAAAATATACATGTATTGTATTTAGGCAGTATAATAAAGACAGTTTTATAGACCTGCTTTGATCCCTTGTAATCAATGAAAGTTATACTGTTAAATAAGATCATTCCATTATTCTGTCACCTGTAATTCTAGGCAGTAAAATCTAATAGTTGAGGTTTGTTTTTCATTCATAAATTAAAATTAAACACCATCTTTTTCTTTCTCTCAATGTGGTTCCAAGTTCACAGAGGAAAATGTGAAAAAATCCTGGATAGTCGTTGATGCCAAGACTCATAAAAAAGAGGATATACAGAAAGAAACAGTTTATTGTTTGGATGATGATGATGAAACAGAAGTTCAGAAGGAAGATGTTATTCAAGGTATGAGTTCAGGGAAGGCTGTGAGTCTTTTTATAATCCATTATTTTGCTCAGTTCAAACAGAATGAAAATACTTTATTGTGGAAACTATAGTCTGTCTGACATTTTGTCAGATTTCTCTTCTAGGCCTGGCTATAAATCCCAGATTTCTGAAGTTATCCTGCAGTTAGCTAAGAGCAGGTTCTTCATACTGACATGGATAGATACCATGTTTCCCCCAAAATAAGACATCCCCTGATAATAAGCCCAATCGGGCTTTTGAGTGCATGGCAATAAGGCCAAGCACTTATTTCAGGGTTCAAAAAAATATAAGACAGGGTCTTATTTTCGGGGAAACACGGTAGTAAATATACGTAGAGGTAGTCCTCGCTTACTGACTTCCTTGTTTAATGACCATAATGACATCAACCTTACGATGATGTTTAAAAAAAACAGCTTTACAACCAGTCCTCAAATTATGACCATTGCAATGTCCCATAGTCATGTGATCGCCATTTGGAGTGCTTTGCAGCTGGTGCACATTTAAAACCATCGCAACATCCTGTGGTCATGTGATTGCCATATGTGTTGTTCACAATTGGCTTCCAGTAAGCAGAGTTAATGGAGAACACAAATAAAATCATAAATTGTGGTCACATGATGTCTTGCTTAACAACCTTGGTGGCTTGCTTACTGACAGAATGGGAAATAAGTCTGTAGCAATCAAATGGTTTTCTACTTACCGTGTTTCCCCGAAAATAAGACCCTGTCTTATATATTTTTTTGCCACCAAAAAAGGCCTTATTTTGGGGGGATGTCATCCACTGACTCATCTCACTTGCGCCTGTTGCCCGCAGCCTCCTTTTCGCTGTCAGAGACCTTCAGGAACTTCTTCTGCAGCCGGCAAGGCTTTCCTGAAGGCTTCTGCAGCTGATAACAGAGCTCCGGATCGATCCGGAGCTCTGTTATTGGCTGCAGCGGCCTTTAGGAAAGTCTTGCCGGCCTTGCCAGCTGCAGAAGAAATGGGCCAGCAAGGCAGGTGTCGGAGTGTGCGACGCCTGGCTGCAACTGTCCGAAGGTAAGTAGTGTAGCTCCACCCCCCCATCCCCACCCTAACAAAGGGGTCTTAATTAGCTCTTCTTTGCGGAGTAGGACTTATATTGGGCGCACGTGTAAAAATCAAGCTAGGACTTAGTTTCAGGGTAGGTCGTAAACACGGTAGTTGCTGGTCCCAACTGTGGTCAGTAAGCAAAGATAACCTGTACGCTGAAAACCTGCCTACTACAATTCAAAGCAATTAAGGTGTGTGTCTGTGTGTGCATGTCTCTCATCCACAGAAAATAAACCATAAGAGGTAACAGTGCAATTAAAGTATGTTCATGTAACAATTCTATCTGGCCTGAGAATCTTAATTTCTAGTCATACAAGTTTCAGCCTATAAATCTCCTCTTCCTTTGCCTGGAAAAGAGACAGACTTGAAACTTTAACTTTTGAAATCACTGCAGCTTTTCCATTTTTGGACAACTCTAGGTCAGGGGTCCCCAACCCCCAGTCCATGGACCGGCACCGGGACGTGGCGTGCCAGCAACGGGGCTGCACAAACAAGTGAAGCCCCATCCGCGGGATGCAGGTAGCATGCAAAACCACGCCCCCACCGGTCTGTAGAAAAACCTCTCTCCACAGAACCGGTCCCTGGTGCCCAAAAGGTTGGGGGCCGCTGGTCTAGGTTATTCTAGCATGTTTAACTTTTGTGATCTAAGGTGCTGCTTAGATACTAAGTTTTATTAACCAGCACAGTGAGAACAGTGACTGTCAAATTCAGATTTAATGGGAGGCTGCCCTGAGTTTGAAAGCAGGAATTTTTAGTCTGTTTGTGAACATGAAGGAATGGGAGGAAGATGAACACAATAGCTCACACGGGCTCGTTTTAAATTGGCAGATGATGATATCGGATTTAATAACAAAGAATGATTTATCATTAGATTTCAAAAGGAGTTTGTTGATTAATTTTCTCATAGGGAGCTTTTTGGTTTAAGCATTAACAGGTTTCAGCAGTTAGTTTGGTCAAATGTGCTGAAAACAGAAGCAGTTTGAGTATTGGTACCCTCTCACTTTTCTGATCTATTGCTCTTGTTTGCAAGTTGCCTTGAGTGAAATCTAGTATTGGACAAGCAGATTTCACACATGCAACAGGAAACAGTTTCCTCCTCCCCTCTTTTGTATTTGCCAAATAGCACTTAGCAATAGCACTTAGACTTATAGACCGCTTCACAGTGCTTTGCAGTCCTCTCTAAGCGGTTTACAGAGTCAGAATATTGCCCCCAACAATTTGGGTCCTCATTTTACCCACCTCGGAAGGATAGAAGGCTGAATTAACCTTGAGCCTGGTGAGATTTGAACTGCCAAATTGCAGTCAGTTGGCAGTCAGCAGAAGTAGCCTACAGTACTGCACTCTAACCACTGCGCCACCGCAGCTCATAAATCACTGGAGATAGGAACACTCCCAGAAAAAGTTTCAAAGATATATGTGGCCTGCACACCAGAGAGGACTCATCCTCTGCCATTTGTACTAATGGAAGGAATGACGTCAGTAGAAAAAGCTAATTGGATTTCACTATTTATCACACTTTTTGCTTGTTTTCTTTAAACACAGAAATGGAATGCCGAAAAACATTCAGCCCCAGTAAAACAGCATACGTGAGCCCTGTTCTTGCCTCTCCATATGAAATTGTTTGCTCTTGTTCTCTTTGCATCTCTAGTTTCTTCAGAGTGTCCTTTTGAGACATCTTAGACATTCACACCTAAAGTGTTTTAGATATTCCACAAAAATGTCTTGGATCTCTAAGGGCTTTAGGTGGCAGGTATCAATTTCTGTGAAACTGTGACGCAAATAAAATTGCAGCCTTGCTGTTTTTCAAAGCTAAATAATAAAAGAAAAAAAAATGTAGGAACCCCTCCCCCTGCACATTTCCTCAGTAGATTCTTCATTTTGTCATGGGACACTGGTGTATCTTACCGCCTTTTGTTCTGTAAATTCCTCCGAGCGCTTTTCTGAATCTTCTGTTCATTTGTTTTGCCACCGATTCTAATTTTGCAAAAGAAAAGAATAAAAAATCAGTGCACTTAGTGAATATGGCAGAATAAGAGTGTGAAAATGGTTCCACACATAAGTTGTTCTCAGGGTGAAATACCTCATTTCATGTGGCTCGTGCCTGAACCAAAAAAACTTAATCTGGATATGGAACAAAACGGAGATGCTTTGTTCTGGATATGGATCAAAATGTACAGTAGTTTGGGAGGATAAAAAGGGGCGGGGAACCAAGGATGATGGTAGCTGAGAAGAGTCAGAGAGGAAGGAAAGCCAAGCTCTGAAAGATCAGGGATGGCGGCAGGATATGAAACTTTAGGAACTGCTTACAGGAGAGAGGGGGGAAAAGCACGTCAGTGTTGCCCTACTTACTCTATAAAATCACTGTGGGATATCTGCAAGTTTTATCTGACCCAAACACAGATGTTCCAGGTTTTGTTTCTGCTGAACTGTGACCAATCTTTGGCAGAACTTTGAAATGTGATTGTTTTGAGCTCAAAGTGAAATTCACTTTCCATTTTGTGTGTACCCTGTGGCATAAACATTAGGATGAAATAGAGTAAGTCAAAGCGAGCAGATGTATGATTTGTGACAGAATAGGTTAATGTCAGTGGTGGGCTGCAACCGGTTTAACAACCAATTCGGTGTGCCTAAAGCGCTTGCGCGCAGCGTTCAAAATACAACCATTTGAAGCTCAGCTGCTTACCTTCTAAGGCAGCCCCGGTAAGTAGAACAGTGGAGGTGTGGAAATCAGCTGTGCCGTGCGAATCAGCTGAGCCAGAAAGAAGGAAATATAGGACAGGATAGGGCAGGGGCCGATGGGCAGGGCCAGCTGATTGTCGGAACTACCAGTTCGCCCGAACTGGTTCGAACCTGCAGCAGCCCGCCACTGGTTAGTGTGATATGCATTCCAGGAAGGAGAGAATTAAAAATGGCTTTGGGATACATGTCCATAATTAAACATACAGAAAGCTTATCAAACTTTTCAAAATCATCAACCACCAAAACCATTGTGTAGTAGACCATTTGTATAAGACAGTCTTCTTCCCAGTTCCCTAAATATTGTAAGTTGCAATAACCTGGTGTCAAACCTGCACCTCAGTGAAAAGAAGTTTGATTGAGGCCAGTGGGTCTATATAAAAGAAATTGTGAAATAATAGAAAAGAAATTGTGTTTAGATACTTGCCACTAAGAATATTCTCCTGCCATTTTGTTCCCCTATCTTTGTTTTAGTGAAAATTCAGTCCAGTTTCATCAGAAAGGGCTTTTCCCGGAAGGCTAACTCATCCTATTGTCCACTCTCACTGCCTATTTTAAGTTTTCTTAGAAGAACATCCACTAACATTGGAAATCATTCTTTAATTTTGTAGGATTCAGGTATGGGAGTGACATCATTCCTTTCTCTAAAGAGGATGAGGAACAGATGAAATATAAGACGGATGGGAAATGCTTTGCTGTTTTGGGATTCTGCCGATCTTCTCTGGTGTGTCCAAAATTCAGGTGTTATCCAATTGCATATTTAAACAGGCCAGACGGATTGCTACAGATGAGTTGCAGATTATCTGACTACTAATTTGTGACAGAAATAGTGCTTTCAAATTGGTTTGTATTATAATGATGTGATATGTTCTCCTTCCATGTATATTGTGTATGGTGAAGTCCTCCTCCTCCTCCTCCTCCTCCTCCTCCTCCTCCTCCTGTTTGTCTCAGTTAAAACTCTGTGGATGCTATAATAAAAAAAAACTTAGAACTGTATGCTGAAATCTGAGAAGCCCACAGGCTTTACTGAATCAGTTTGTCAATGCTCATAGTTTAAATGCCCCATCTGTCTCCATAATAGAAATAGTGGTAAAAGAATTTATTCAAACTAATAAAGGAAGATGAAGGAAATCAGAAACCAAAAAGATCTGCTTGATGTTAGCGTTGTGTAGCATTTGTAGAAGACAGCCAAAGTTGTTGCAAAAGGTTCACACAAAGCAAAACATACCCATGATTGTTCCTCACTTGCCCCATTTTGGCTTAGGCTACAGGAGAGACCAGATCCCTGTTTCCACAGGTATTTGACTCAGCATTCCATCCTTTGGAGTTCGGTGAAATGAGGACCCAGATTGTTGGGGGCAATATGCTGACTCTGTAAACCGCTTAGAGAGGGCTGTAAAAGCACTGTAAAGCGGTGTCCCAGTACTATTGCTATTGCTACATATTTACTCATGTAAACGCTTGATTGATACTTCCCACAGTGCTTGTCAGATTTTATGTGTGTTCCTTATAAACACAGATTTAATGCTGTTTTGAAAAATTACTAGGTCTGTTGTTTAAACAGGGCTTAAACACTCTCTTGAGTGCAGGCCCCAGAAGACTGATTCACATGTGGAATGAGACCCAAGTTCCATCTGTGCACATTGCTGGTTCTCTCACTGTTGTACTCATAAACTAGCTTTCTGCAGTTTTTGCCAATAGGATATTCATGTGGCTGTCTTTTTTGTTTTGTTTTGTTTTGTGTTGTGTTGTGTTGTGTTGTGTTCACTGTTTTTATGATTTCTGAGAGCTTGCACACAAGTTCTACAACTATTGCCCTGGCCATTAAACACTGACAGGAACATATCAATTCCTGTGATTGTGCAATGTACCATGTCACCTTTGGTTTGGAGTATATATGAGTGTACATTTTGCCTAATCCATTCTCCCATGTTGTTGTTATGCATGGGCCAATCACAACTGCTTAACTGTTTGCCGGCTGCCTCGGGGAGATGCTGCTAGAAGATCAAAACTAGATTTCTGGATTACTTGCTGCTCGTACTTTTATTTCCTTTTAGCTCTAGTTTAGGACTGATGTAGTAGAACCATGTACCCTAAAGGAGATTTGCATAAACCAAATAGTAGGACACTTGATATTGAGGCATACATTGGTTTATTGACAGCAGTGAAGACAAAGACAGGCCTAGAATACACATATGATTGGATATAGCATTGTATTTAATTGGATAGGAATCATCATGTGCCTAGTAAGTTTGGTGAGCCCAATAGGTAGTGATGTAGTGGGACAGGCCTTCAGAGAGAATAGGGTTTTTTGAAGGAACAAAGAGGCAGTATTTCATGAACATAGTTTCTTTCTAAGAAGTTAGTTTTCTTTTGTTTTCCTGGAACTTCACTTGCTTCCTAGTATCTTTTCCCAACTTATCATCATTATCATATTTCTAAATGTTTTTATGGCTGAACTGGCAGTTTGGGAAAGTATTTTTTGGAAAGAGTTAGTTTTGTTCAAACTGATTCCATATACTAGTCCTATGCCTAGTTTTCTTTGTGGAGATGTTTTTGGGCTAGGGGCTTTTTACTTGACCCTCAAAATTCTCCTTCACTGAGCTTATTCATTCGTGAGGCTTCTCACTTATCTTTAAGAATGGCATAGCTAAAGGACATCCCCAAAATAGGTAGGACCAACATCTTGGATTCACTCATTCTGGGGGTCACTGGAAATTGAAAAATAGGTTCTGTGGGTTATCCATCTTTAGTTTACAATTAACAGTTTGTCGGTCTGTCTACCTCAGTGTTTCTCAAGTTTGGCAACTTGAAGATGTGTGGACTTCATTCAACTCCCAGAGTTCTCCAGCCAGCATCTGAGAGTTGAAGTTCACACATCTTCTACCTACCAAGGTTGAGAAACACAGGTCTACACCAACTATTGTCAAGCCAACTCCTTAAAAAGCTATGTATACGAATATAATACACTGTTCCATTTAATCTTTCAAATGCTGGATTGGCCTTTTTAACACTTGCACTTGTTTCCTTAAGGAGCTCAGTATCATAGCTAACTTTCTGGAAACATTCTAGGTTCAGACATACCGATATATGGGGAACCAAGTCCTGAAAGTCTTTGCAGCAAAGGATGATGAGGTGAGATAAACTAAGCTTAATACTGGATAAATTATTCATGTATCTTTAAACAGTCAGCTTACTGAACAAAAGCTGAGTTGACATTTTTCCATTTAGTTTTGCAAAATGAAAGAAAGCTCAGTTACTATAGGAATAATGAGAACAGCATGGAGTTGACAAACAACCCAGCTTTAATCCAAGAGCAAATAACACCAAGAAAGTATTTGTATTTATTGGGTATGATGGAAGGTATATTGGGTATTTATTGGGTATGTTGGCGAGAGAGAGAGGATATATATGGAATCTCGAAAAGAGATACATTTTTGATATCTGTACTGAATAATTCTGTCTAAAAGAGCATTTGTTCATGAGGTTAGTCTTTTTGAGAAATGCTATAAATAGTGAATAGATGGTGACCACATGGGACTGAAATTATCTTCTACTGAGGAGTTTTTGTAGGACTCTTTTTTGTTGCATTAACTTTTCATCCAAAGCAACTTTGGGAAGATAATTACCACATGTGTATATGTGTGCTTAGCACTATATAATCCCCCCTTCATTTGAAAGAGTACAATATGTTTTAAAGGTAGCATCTTAACTGAAATCTTGATTTTGTGACCTGAATGTGCCATATAATGGTTTGCTAAGCTTTTGAAGAGGCAAAGCTGAGCTTCAAGTCCGAAGTTGAGAGTTTAGTTCTAGGTGATAATGTGTCTTCATTCCTTTGATTCTTTGTTAATATTCCAATTGCTAAGTTTTAATGACATTAGAAATAACTGTGGGTTGTTGTTTTTTTGACAGGCTGCTGCAGTTGCACTTTCTGCCCTAATTAATGCTTTAAATGAGTTGGACATGGTGGCTATAGTACGGTATGTTTATGATCGGAGATCGCAGCCACAGGTTGGAGCAGCCTTTCCACTAATTAAGAATGAATATGAGGTAATATTGATGACTGAAGAGCGCGGGAATATAATTCAGAGCAATAATGTTTATGAAGATACAGTTCCTCCATTCTATTCAATCGCCTATCGTTAGAACAGAGAAAAAGAGCACTAAATAGGATAAATCGTAGAAAGAATGGATAATTTCAGTTTAATATTTTCAAAAGATTTTAGATCTCATTTTGGTCTTAATAGTTAAGGCTTTTCATTTTGAATCTGGATCAATTTTCAGAGGAGTTTTTAAAAAGTCTTTATGCAGTTGCTCTGTCACTGAAATAAATTCTGCATCACTGTGAGGTTTGTGTTACACATAATATTCGTCATTAAAGAATAATATAGTCCATTTTAGGGTTGTTTTTTCATTAGAACAACATGTGAACCCACCCCTAACGGCTTGACATTATGTATGAGTCAGGCCTTTATGACTCAGTCAGCAAACCATTATGATTCATACAAGAAGCCATTTTTGTATCCTATTATAATACTGTACAGTGGGTAAGTCCAGCAAAAATATTTGTACTGCTGTGTCATCTCTGCAGCATTTACATTTAACAATGGGGGACGTACTAAGAGTTGGTTAGAATAAATCGGAAGTACATAACATAGCGATTTTATTTTATTTTATTTTACTTTATTATTTATTTATAGCTCAAGACCAGTCATAAAAGTAAAGTACAGCAAACATAATGAATAAAAGAAATAAAATAAGGCAAAACACCCCAACAATTAATAAAGAGAAGGATGCACCAGGTGGTGTCTAAAAGCCAAGACCTTCAATAAGAATTTTGCAACCTTTTTAAAAAGATTTCTGAGATTTGAACACATAGAAGGAAAGCCATAATCTCATAATCACAGGAGCAGTTAAATTAGTATTAATTGAGGCTATGAGTTTCAATGGCTATTGGCTATGTATGGCAATGGGTATTATAATAGCACATGTAATGGAGAATCAATTCTGAGTGCAGAAAAGTACAGCGTTTGTGTGGAAGGTTAGTCTATCTATCAGTTGTCATCCTAAAGGGTAGTGCCCAGGGGTGAAATGCTACCGGTTCGGCCTAGTCCGGGCATACCGGTAGCGGCGAACGCCGGTGGTTCGGAGAACCAGTAGTGGCAGCAGCACGAGGCTCCGCCCACCCACCCAGACATCACCATTTTCCTGTTTTTAACCCTCTGTGCATGTGCAAAGTGTTCTGCGCATGCGCAGAGGGTGAAAAAGCATGCACAATGGGTGCTTCCGAACCGGTAGGGAAGGTAAGTAGATTTCACCGCTGGTAGTGCCCCAGTTCTTGCTAAAGTAAAAAACGTCTCTAGGAGCAATTTAGGAGGCAGAGGCAATTATACTCTAGAAAAGCTAAGGAACACTGCTTCTGTCAGTATAAATATCTAAGGCTTGGTTCATCTAGAGTAAAATTATTTAAGGTCGCCACTAATGTCAAGTTCTTCTGATGCATAGTATCAGATATGAAAGTAAATGATTTAAGATTGTATGAAGGATTGAATACAAGAAGAAAAGTCTCTGTATATTGAGAGTAGTTGATACTGGTTATAGTCTTCCGAGAAATACAGCCCAGACCAGGATAATGATGGTGATATTTTGACTCCTGTGTTTTTTATAAATAACGCAAGACGGCAAACATACCTAATGCTCCTTCCTCCTATTTTCCTCACAATATCAGCCCTGTGACGTGGGTTGGGCTGAGAGAGAGTGATGGGCCGGTCACCCAGCCTACCTTCCTGTACTATATTAAATGTTTTAATTAAATAGTAATTTATATTCTATTATTTGTTGTTGTTTTAAATCCACAACATGCTTTTATTCCAACTGCATTTTCTTGCCATGTTCTTCCATTTTGTTCTAGTGTTTGGCTTATGTGCAACTACCCTATATGGAAGATTTGAGGCACTACATGTTTTCCTCCTTAAAAAATAATAAAAAGTGTACCCCGACAGGTGAGCTTGCATTTTGAATCACGTGTCTATAATGTGTGGATCCTTTATTTTATTAGAAATCATGGCTTCTCAATATACATTCAGAGGTTTAGATTATTTTCCAGACTTTTTTGTTTAGTTTTAAGCTTCCTCCCCAGTCTTTGGCACCGATCTTAAGTGCCTAAGGATAGTCAGGGTAGTTCACCATTATTCGACTCCAACATATCCTTTAGTTGCTATGAAAATGGAGTCATCAAATCTAGCAAGGGGAGAGTACAGAATATACTGTTCAACAGTGTGCTTCCTGGGACTTCCGGCTGACGTCGCGGCGAGATGGGATGTGAGGAGTGGGTCTCCGCGCTCCCACACCAAGTTCTCCCCGTTGGAGGGCTCCAAAAGGAGCTAAAGCCACCCTGGGGTGGTGAAGAAAAGAGGGGCTCCCTGCAGGTCACAGAGAGCAGCAACTCCCCTGCTTGACCCAGGGCTTCTTCCCTCTCATCCACGACGAGGAGAAGAGAGGGGAATGAAGCTGGGGCAGTCGAGGCAACAAAGAAATGTGCAGGAGCGATGTAGATGAACAGTGACTGGAGCTGGGTGAGAAGATTCCTTTTGTATTTAGACTCTAACCTTAAAAGAAAAAATGAAAGAGGAAAATCCAGGAAAAGAGACTCTTAGAATTATTTCTTAAAGCGATGAACAACCATAGAGAGAAAAATCCTAGACCCGAAAGAAAGGAACTAAGGGGAGAAAAACTAAAGACCTTTTAAAACATAGGAAATTGGATTTTTAAATTGGATAGGCGTTGTTTTGGAAAGGCATTATAAAATGCTGGAACTATCTACTTGAATAGCCGACTTTGCTTTCATAAATTGAATTAAAATTGGATTAATCAATTTATCAGACTTGAAACAATGCTGAAACCTAAGCTGAGGGCAGTGGTGGGTTTCAAAAATTTTCGCTACCGGTTTGGTGGGCGTGGCTAGGTGGGGGCATGTGACTGAGTGGGCGTGGCCAACTTGACATCACTCACGCCCACTCAGTCACATGACCCCCCACCTTGCCACGCCCACAGGAAAAGGTAGGAATTTTTTTGGGATTTGGTAGGAAATTTTTTGGAATTTCCACCTATCTACCCCTGCCCTCCCTTCGCCAGTCGCCCCCATTTTCCCTCCTTTAGCGGCCTCGGCCCTAGCCCCGCTTCCTCCCCCACCACCGCCTCTTTGTTCGGGCTGCTTACCTTCCTCGGCGGCTGGTCCAGAGTCCGGAAGGCAAGTGACTGGAGTTTTCGGTGGCCCCCAGCCAGCCGCTGCTTCTGGAAAGCAGCTGGCAAAGAAGCTGCCGCAGCCACAAAGCAGCTCTCAAAGAGGCGCAGGCCGCCGAAAAGTACCGGAGGTCGCGGAAAAAGCTGCAGCCGTGCCGTCGCTGCCATGTTCGCGCATGCGCATCCCATTGGACTTGCAAGGTAATGGGATGCACGTGCGCGAAGAACATGGCGGCGATGAACATGGCGGGCGGGGCAAGCGAGCGGCGACCAGGGGATTGGTTCGGGGACATGGCCAGCCAGCCATCGCTACCGGTTTGGCGACCTTGGCCAAATTTCCGCCAACGATTCGCCTGAACCGGTGCGAACTGGCTGAATACCACCTCTGGCTGAAGGCGCCATCTACTGGTGAATGGAAAATATACCATACCCCTACAATCCTAGGAAAATTCCTGTTAAGAGAAATAAACAAGACCCATCTGAAGGACTGTGGTGATACTTACTGTTCTATAACTACCTACTTTATGATTACTGGAGACTCTATTGTGAGAATAAGGAAGACTCTTAAGTAAAGTAAGGTGACTTTTGATTTGTGGAAGCTGCCTGGACTACTTAAATAGAACTGATTAATAATCCTGAGATGTGGACTTCTGGTTGATGTCGCGGCAATTTCAGACACAGAGGAATGGGTCTCCGCATTCCCTGTGCTGAGCTCTTCCTGTTTGTGGGCTCTGGAGAGTGCCTAAGCAACCCTGAAGGGGGGGTGAAGCAGAGTGGGGTGCCCTGTGAGATCGGTGAGAGTCGCAGCTCTCCTGTCTGGCCCAGGGGCTTTTTTCCCTCTCAGCCACGGCAAGAAGAAGCAGCAGCCTAAAGATGGCTGCTACAAAGCTGGGACAACCGATGAATAACAGCTAAGACTGGTGCAGGAGAGAAGAAGCCATGGTGGAACTGGGGGAGAGGATTTTTCTTTGTTTTAAATTACCCCAAGAAACAATTCAGAACTATTTGCCCAGAACTATGCGTTTAAGCAGCGCCCAAGCTTTTTGGGGTGTGTTGAAGAAATGCCCAACCAGAAATGAAAGCTACTGGAGAATAAACAATAGATTTTGAAATAAACAGAAAAGGGACTCCTAAACTGTGAAGAAGTGGTACTGGGAAGGCATTTTTTGAAATATTGGAATTATCTATAGACAAAACTTACTCTGCTTATATATTCGAATAATTCAAGTGACAATGGACTAGTGAACTGAAATCTACAGTTGCAAGAAAAAGTATGTGAACCCCTTGGGATTACGTGGAGTTTTGCATGAATTGGTCATAAAATGTGCTCTGAACGTCATAAGTCACAACAATAGAAAAACACAGTCTGCTTAAAATAATACTACACAAATATTAGATGTTGCCATGGTTTAATTGAACATAACATGTAAACATTCACAGTGCAGGGAGGAAAAAGTATGTGAGCCCCTAGCGTAATGACTTCTCCAAGAGCTAATTGGAGCCAGGAGTGAGCCAACCTTGACTCCAATCAGTGTGATGATATTGGATGTGTTGCTGACAGCTGTCCTGCCCTTTAAAAACACACACCTGGTTTGGGTTTACTGGTTTCAAGAAGCACTGTCTGATGTGAACCATGCCTCGCAGAAAAGAGCTCTCAGAAGACCTACGATCAAGAATTGTTGACTTGCATGAAGCTGGAAAGGGTTACAAAAGTATCTCCAAAAGCCTTGATGT
>QLTV01003900.1:2042893-2063066 GCA_003457575.1 Thermophis baileyi | reverse complement strand
GTTGTCTTCACACTCTCAAATTTTTTTTTTTGTTCTGTTTTCTTTCTTTTTAGGCAGGTGACTTGATTAGAAGTAAGACAGGAAAGAAAGAAAAAGGCTTTTCATATAGGGTGACATACTTAATAGCTAGAGTAAGTGATAGAAATAAAGGGAATATTAATGTATACATTTTTATTTGATAAAATGAAAGTAACAATGAGAAATAGGTGGAATATTTGAATAATGATAGATTGTAACCTAATATGGATGTGTATTGTTATTAGAAATACATACGTTGATTGAATGTAATAATAATGTTTAATATGATTAGTTTTATTTGTATGGGAATGCATGGCGCCCAGGTGCCACACTGTTCACGCATTGATTTGATATTTTTATAAAAATAAAAAAAATAAAAAACTTGGAAAATAATAATAATCCTGAGATGTAAAGAATTATGATTATTGAACCTTCTGAGGAGCAATATTGGACTTGAATATATTGTTTTTGGACTATTGAGTAAGAGCGGGACTTACTAAAATAAGACAAGATGCTCCATCAGGGGGAAATTCATTTTATTTTATTTTTATTTTATTTATTTTATAAAATTTATATGCCGCCCAACTCCCGAAGGACTCTGAGTGAGATTTCAAAAGAAATGGCATTGATGTTTCAAAGCATTAGGGATACTATGACAAAGAATCACAGAGAGATAAAGAACCTATTGCAAGGCATACATGGGAAAATAGAAAATATCCTACAACTGATAATGAATGAAGATCAAAGAGACCAGGAAAGAGAGGAGACAGCAGAAAGAATGGAGGGATCCTTTTGAAAGGGAGATAGGGTTTGGGTGGATACTCTGGAGACCTGACAGCTTAGGAGGATAGAGTTGGGAGAAATATTCAGACTGAATGGTGAAGACACAGATGCTGATAGAGACAAAGATCCAAGAGAGGAGTATGGGAGGCAAGCTAAAAAAATGAATAAGAATTGAAGTATTAAAATATTTTTTTTTAATTTATTGGCCAAGTGTGATTGGACACACAAGGAATTTGTCTTGGTGCATATGCTCTCAGTGTACATAAAAGAAAAGATACGTTCGTCAAGAATCATAAGGTACAACACTTAATGATACGGTAGTCTGGGTACAAATAAGCAATCAAATCATATTAGGAATCAGTCAATGTAAATCGTAAGGATACAAGCAACAAAACGGGCAAGAGATGATGGATAGAAAGGAACTATTTCTCCCCCCCTTTTTTCTCTCTAATATAATGATGGCCTGATTAAAAACTAGAATAGAGGTAGAAATAAGAATACACACCTTTATATAAAGCAATAGTTAGATGGAAAGATTGGAGGTTGAAAGATGGTATTATTAGGTATGTTTAAATAATAGGATGATTGGTACTAGAATGGCATATTGTGACTTTGAATAACCAAATAATGAAGGACTATGCCTTAATATAAATATAGCAATAGCACTTAGACTTATATACCGCTTTATAGTGCTTTACAGCCCTCTCTAAGCGGTTCACAGAGTCAGCATATTGCCCCCAACAATCTGGGTCCTCATTTTACCCACCTCGGAAGGATGGAAGGCTGAGTCAACCTTGAGCCGGTGAGATTTGAACCGCTGAACTGCAGCTAGCAGTGTATTAATACTAGGATTAGTAATGGTGGCCTGACTAGAAGCTAGAATACAGGTAGAAATAAGAAATAGGGGGAATATTACCAAATATAATTTTTATATAATAGAATAATATGAATTAAAATAATACTTATTTTATATAATAGAATAAGTATTAATTATTACTTATAAGTAATAATTAGATGGAAAGATTAGAGGTTGAAAGATGGTATTACTATGTACGCTTAATAATATTGGCATTAAAATGGAACATTGAAATATTGAATAACTACTCTAAAATAAACATGTATATCAATACTAGGATTATATAAGTTTGATTAATGTAACTACTACTACTACTACTACTACTATTATTATTATTGTTGTTGTTATTGTTATTGTTATTATTATTATTGCTGTTCGTATCAAAATGAATTATACCCAGAGGCCACACTGTTCATGTATTGATATTGATGTATATTTAAAAATAAAAATCCAGTAAAACATAAAAAAAAAAACCAGTGTGCTTCCTGGTGTCTTTCATCTGACTGAAAGAGTCCTTTGTTGTATTCATACAACAAATGATGGGTTTGTGATACAGTGCATAGTCTGAGATACATTTTTTCCTGTGATTTGCTGGTCTGCCCTCCCTCTTCCTAAATTATAGAATTTGTTACATTTCCCGTCACATTAAGATTGGGTTTAGGGTGTGTGTGTATGTTTTTTATTAGCAGCACTATGCATTGAGACATTATCAATCCAGCATTCCTTTTGCAACTGGGTTCTCTCTATCATTTAAAAGATTGAAACCATTTAAATGGTTGGTGATGTGCTCTACGTAGAAATGCAGTTCGAGGATTGTTCTGTTAGGACTAGCAGTTTGAGAATGATTATGAGCTCTAAACTGTTTTTTTTTTAAAGGTGAAAAAAAAAGATTGTTCCTTATCCTAAATGTAGTTGATGTAAACGACACTCTTAAAGTAAAATACTATAATATTAAAATATATATTTAGGAATAAAAGCTGTCAGATGAAAGGCAGGCTCTTTCCTAATGGGAGAAATGAGAGTGCTGTGATCAGAAGAATGAAGATAAGTTTCTGAAGATGCTTGACATTAAAATAATTCTTTTAGTTGTATTTAAAAACAACCTATATTGAGACACACATGGCAGAAAAATAGGATGAAACTAAGCAGAAAATGTGACATCTTTTAGTATTTGTGCAGAGAATCCCAAGACAATTTAGCTTTATAAGCAAAACAGGGATGATGTCAGGAATATCTAGAAATTGCCCATTTATATTCATTGTATATAGTTCTGTGCTTCTCTTTTGTAGTTTGATACTGCCCATTTATTACCTGTAATAGTACTAGAACTTGGGAGGCAGAGATTCAAGTATCCACTCAATGGTCCAAATTGGATCAGTTATAATACACTCATTCTCAGCCCATCAAACTCAATAGAATTTTTGTTATAGGGATAAAAATCGAAAACCAATTTTCAATTTGTATACCAATGTTTACGAATGACACATAGTCTGAATCTGTTAGGATTAGGAAGAGGGAGAGGCTGCAGTTGAGTGCTGCTTGCATTCCAGAAGAGTTTTCTCCCCACTCCCACCCACCCCAAAAAAGAAAGAAAGAAAATACCTGATCTTTCATGATAGATTTCCTAAAACCAGGGTTCCCCTCTAGGTTTGTGGAGTTCATTTCCCAGATTTCTCCTTATAGCTTGGCAATTGCTGAAAATTATTGAGCTTCACACATATGAAGGGGAGGTTGGAGAACACTGTCTTCAAAGATGAGTCAAAGTGTAGTACCACTCTTTAGGCAAGCCTTTAAATACTAACGATGCTGCTGAGTGCTTTGCATTTTTAGTGTTTTGCTTTTATCTTGTATCTTTATTACGTTTACTTTTGTTGTGTCTATGCTATGCTGTGAACTGCTATGCTATGAATTGTTAAATATGAACAGAGATATAGACTGCACATTGAGTAAATAAATATATAAAATGGCAGGAAAAATCTGTTGCATCATATTAACTATTTCTCTATCTATATTTGATAATCCAGAGGATCAGCTGTCTGCAGTTGACTCCCTGATTGATTCTATGTCTTTGGTTTGTGAAGATGATAGTGAAGGGACCGTTGTGGATATATTTAAACCCAGCAAATTCCCAAATCCTCTGTTTCAAAGATTGTACCAGGTAAGATACTAAAACTTTCCCTCATTCTTCTCAGCCAGATGGGTTATTATTTTATTATTATTTATAAAATTTATATGCCGCCCAACTCCCGAAGGACTCTGGGCGGCTTACATCATAAAAATATAAAACATATAAAACAATTTAAAAAAACCATCCATATTTAAAATAAAACATTCACACAACCATGCATGGGCCAATCAGAACAACTATTGGCCCCAGGCCTGCTGGAAAAGCCAGGTCTTAACGGCTTTACGGAAGGCCAGTAAGGTGGGGGTAGTGGAGGAATGTGGCATAAGGCGGTCACGCAGATAAACTGGTCCTGAGCCATGTAGGGCTTTAAAGGTAACAACCAACACCTTGAATTGTGACCGGAGCGCAATCGGCAACCAGTGCAGCTCGCGAAGGATGGCACTTGTGTGGGTGTACCTTGGCACACCCATGACTGCTCGCGCAGCTGCATTCTGGACCAGTTGTAGTCTCCGGACACTCTTCAAGGGTTATGTGGCCAGTTGGGTTCATCTTGCGTGAATTGATTGATTTCCCCCCCCCCAATGTAACTTGGCCAAACTCTATTGGGGCCAGCAGCTGTCCAGCAGTCCAACCATGGCTGTATGAATTCCCCACCTTATTGCCTTCCTTACATGCTCTGGGCCCACCTCGCTTAACAGAAACGATGCAGAATCCCACAGTTCTCTCATTTCCTGGGCTCCATACTGAGAGCTGAGTTTGTGAGCTGCTCACTATGTTGAAAAACCTGATACGATCAGTAAAAAAGAACCAATTGCCCAATAGACCAAAAGAATGATTTGAATTTAGTGGCTGGAAAGATGGTTAGACAACTCTTTGAAGAAAGGGGAGGAAATAAAGTATGTTAGTACAAAACTGAAGTTGGGGAATTTCTTTCAGGGATTTCCCCCCCTCTCTCTTCCATCTGCTATGAGGGTGGGATTAGAATCACGTTTGAATCAAATAATAGCATGACATATTAAACTATCTTAATTTATGTTTACTGAAAGACAAAATTTATTGAGTTGCACAACACTCTGTGATACAGTAAGTAGATGACACTGATTGGGTTTTCACAATTCACTACATTATAATCCCCCCCCCCCGATTAAGATTGATCCAGATCATTTAATTATTAATGAGAGGAATACATGCCACGGAGTCAGTGGAAAACGTAAAGCCTTCTGTTTAAAATAGTAGGAGTAAATAATAAATACAACTACAACAATGTTAATCTCGGCAAAGGAATTAAAATTTATAAGAACATAAGTAATATCCTCAACCACCAAACCCATCAACACCTTCTGACCACCTTTGCATATATCAAATACCCAGGTTAATCTATAATCCAAAATAAAAAGAGAGAGCGACCCACCATTTTATTGGAACCGGTCATTACCCAATTTAGATTAATATGCCTGTTCATAACAATATAAGCTATAATAGCATGAAACAAGCTCCTCTATGCAAGAATGAAGTACGTTCATTATTGCAGTAAAAAGCGCTGTTATGTTTTATTGACTTTATAGTAAATTCTTTGATTGTTGTGAGTCGTTGAGGGTTGGGTGGCATCCAGGTTTAATAAATTATTATTAGCATACTTTCAGATTACCCCAGATTCTTTGTGGTTGGCAAATTAGCAATGTGTATTGAGGACAGAATGCTCTGTGTATTTTTGTGCATCAGGAAACACATATTACAGCAATTCACATAAGCTATGTAGCATTTCCTCCTGCAATGCTTAATCCACTGAGTCCCAAGTAGACTAGCCTATGCATATCCCTTCATTACTTATTCTAGTCTCACAGGAAAATATGAATGATACATGGAAAAATTAACATTTCTGTATTGCAAGGACTGGATAGCTTCATGGGAGTTACTATAGAGAAGTTGGGGGCTTCACAAATGAATCTAAATGTGAGGCTTTAATCATTTACTTTTTGCCTTATATGATAGACCTAAATTCTGATACAGCAATATTTTTTATTATTGTATTCTAGTTTCAGTCCAATGTTTCAATATTAGTTCCACAAAAATTTAGGTAAAAGATAAATTCTTTCAGCTTCCTCTTGAACTTCAACAAAGAATGGAAAAGTTCTACATCCAATGGGAAGTTGTTCCATAGTTTTATTCATTTATCAGGTCTCTACACAATTTTGGATAATCTAATGTGAACTCATCAATGAGAGTTTGATTGTTGACATGCTGACAATAGTGACCATGAATGTTTGCAATATTTTAAACCTTTCATCACAAATCATATCATACAATATCATCTACTTTCAGAATGTTGTCAAGGACAAGTCCATATTTGTCCTCTACAGCAATCTTATTCTGTATTCATGGAAAAGTCTCTTCTGTCATAACAAGAAAAGTGCAAAATATACCTTTCATTGATTGAATGAGTCATAGATAGACTGATTCATAGATAGATAATTTACTGATTTGACATTGCTTATTCTCTTGTGATCTTTCATCAGTGCTTGCAACATAAAGCTTTTCATCCTGATGCACCTCTCCCCCCCATTGAAAACCACCTCTTAGACATGTTGGAGGCTCCTCAGGAAGTGACGGAAAAATGCCAGGCTCCCCTTCAGAAAGTAAAAGCTCTTTTTCCCTTGAAGGAGGGAGGCAAAATAAAAGAGCAGAAGACAGCTCAGTCCATCTTCAAAGACAAGTGAGTTAGCAGCACTGCAAAAATAGTTCTTTAGCTGTTTGTCATCTTTCATCTCCTTTGGTACTTCTTTTTATAGGGGGCACATCATTGCCTTTTGGATGATTGGGCTGGCCACAAGTGTTTGTTCAATAACATGGTATGGGAAGAAGCTCTTAATGTTCTAATTGCATGTAAAGCTAGCTTCTGTCTTTTGCATCCTTAAAGACTTAACGTCTGCTAGAGCTCTTAAGTGGAACAATAGCAAGTGGTAGTATCTGGCTGGACTTAGTTCTAGGTCTAGGCTGGTCTGGTCTGGAAAATAAAGAAGACACAAAAAAGATCCCTGAATGTTTTGGAATGGCAAATCCTTTATTTGTCCTACAAATATGCATTTTATTTCTCTGAAGTATGTCTGGAAGCTTATAGATCTCCAGCAATGGTCAAGCCTCTTTAGAATTTGCCAGTGGCATCATGGGGTTTTCCTACGAACAAATAATAGCAATAGCACTTATATACCGCTTCATAGTGCTTTAGAAGCCCTCTCTAAGCAGTTCACAGAGTCAGCATATTGCCCCCAACAATCTGGGTCCTCATTTTACCCACCTTGGAAGGATGGAAGGCTGAGTCAACCTTGAGCCGGTGAGATTTGAACCGCCGAACTGCAGCTAGCAGTCAGCTGAAGTAGCCTGCAGTACTGCACTCTAACCACTGCGTCACCTAGCATCTCAAATAAGCATCTTAATGTTTGTTTAGGACTTAATGTGCTTTTTTTTTTTTTTTTTGAAAATTCACCCACCCACCTAAACATAGGGTAGAAATATTCATACCCCAGCTTTGGAAAGATATCCATCTCTGCTCCAAAAAGATCCAGATGCTAATACGTAAGGGTCAGTCATTACACTTTTCCTCAGAGCTTGCTCTTTTTAATGAGTTTATAGCATAATTTTCTACATAGTACTTCAGGGGTTTAGCCCAGTTGCAGAAGAATAATGAAGGATCAACACATTCTGGAAACATGGAATTTTTTTCCTCACAGGAAAGGAAAATCTGGCATGAAAAGGATGTCTTCCATCTGCATATCCTGTATTAGGAAAAAAAATAGGGGACCAAGCCATAAGCAGGCCTTTTGTCATAATGATATGTGTACATAATGTTCGTTTCTTCTGTCTAATGGAGAGAAGGTACAAATAATGACATTAAACTTGCATCTTGCTAAACCCTAAGGCTTGTTTTCAGGAAGCAGATTTGGATGTTCTTGAAGGTCATCCAGCACAAGAGCATATTTAACTGGGAGTTTTTCTCATAAGTACTACAACTGCAAACTGATGTTTAATAAGCTCTTAGGTATACTAATCTGAAAGATGGTTTAGAAGACATTCCGGGTTTCTGTGTACAGAAGTACTTAGTAGCTATCAGTTTGAAGATGGGAACTAGCAAATTATATTAGAAGGGTAAATAGATTTTTCCCTTAAATATAAAATTCCCATTATCGCTAATGTCAATTTAAACATTAAAAAAGAATCGGATGTGATTGCAAAGTACTATTAAAGTATTCACATATATACACATGTCAAGAGGAGGCTATATTAGTAAAATACAGAGACAATAATATTTGATTTTCAGGTATTCAGTAAAAGCATTCTGTAGCTAGTGTCGTAGTTCGAGTGGACATCTCATCATTCAGACAGTCAGATTTGATTCCTTATTTTTCTAAATAATCTCTGAAACAAAGTATAATTTGGAAGGAGCTTAAAGGACACCTTGAATGCCTAATACGTATCTTCTAAAACTATTCTCACAGTAGATGTGATTACTATAGTAGATAATTTATCTTGAGAAGAATTTCTTCAGATTGATGGGCTTCTTTTGTTCCAGTAATGAAGATGGCCCCAATGCTAAAAAGGCAAAAACAGAAGATGGTGAAGCCAGTTTCAGGATTGCAAGCCTCTCTGAAGGCAATGTGATTACAGTAAGTATTCTTGGCAAAGATTCTGCCGTAGAAGAGGTTGGATCAGGGGTGGGTTCCAAAAATTTCCACTACCACTCTGTGGGCGTGGCTCAGGGGTGGGTTCCACTTACCTTCGCCATCGGTGTGCATCGCGACATTGCGCGCGTGCGCGTGTTCCCCCGTGCAATTCTGCTTCCGCGCATGCTCAGTCACTATAATCGGCCCGAAACACAGCTGAGGAGCTGATCAGCTGTGCTTCGGGCGAAGAATAAAGGTCAGCATACACCCGGGGGCGGGCGTGAGGGCCATTTCCAAAGCAGCAGCAGAGCACAAACGGCAAAAAACTTCAAAAATTCACCAAAAATCCTCGGAAAAAATGCCATTGTGACGTCACCAGCAGCTCGCTACTGGTTCGGGCGACCCGGTACGAACCGGGAGGAACCTACCCCTGGGTTGGATTGGCTACTGTGTTAAAGGTGTCTTTTCTTGATGAGGCAAGCAAGTACCAAGAACTGGATGATTGGCCTATTTCTTAGGCCATATCCAATGACCTCTTTGGTCATTTTTTTCCATACAGTTTACCAGTGTGATGATTGAAAGAGTGTTGTAGATTATTAGCCCGCAACTGGGTAAAGTCAAGAGCCTATGAATGGTTTCCTCATAATGTGCCTTTTGAACACAGTTTTGATTTCAAATGCAATAGATTTAGTGATTAACAAAGCATGCAAACTACATCCTATTCTTCGAAACCATGATCTCTCTTTAAGTATACGTTCTCTTTTAAAAAAAATAAAAGATTTAACTGGCATATTTACAAGAACACAAAATAGTTCCTTAAATAATTCAGCCTTCTGTGGATTTAGAGCCATTAGTTGTATGCTTCCTCAGCAGAAAGATGTACAGTGTAGAGTTGGGATTGTGGCAAATGCTGTTCAGTATAAGGAAATGCAAAGAGATGCATGTTGTCTCTGAAGACCCAATTACATGCATGGATCTTAACATACATGTTAATGGTTATAAATATTGATGATTCTGCATCACATCCCGAATCACAGACAAGTGCCTTAAATACTTGAAGAAATGATGAAACATGTTTGTGAGTTTTCCTTATGCATCTGTTTGCCCCTTGTGTAACACACAATTCTGGGCTTGATTGGCATTGGCTCTTCTTCTTCTTCTTCTTCTTCTTCTTCTTCTTCTTCTTCTTCTTCTTCTTCTTCTTCTTCTTTTCTCCTCCTCCTCCTCCTCCTCCTCCTCCTCCTCCTCCGCTGCTTCTGCTTCATCAGTTTTGGTCCTGGAGACTGCTTGGACAAGTCCCTGCAGTTTTCTTGGCAAGGTTTTTTTTGGAAGTGATTTGCCATTGCCTGCTTCCAGTGAGTGAATGTGATTGACTCAAGATCACTTTTTCACTCTTTACAGTATTAAACTAATAAAGGAGAATATTTGTATCTCAGGGTTGACATGAGGGGGAGGGGTCCTTGGTGCTCTCGCAGCTTATTTTCTTGCAGACGTTTCATTACCCAAACTAGGTAACATCATCAGTGCCAGTAAGGAGTGCTGTTTGCTGTCAGTTTTATATTCTAGTGGCTTGCCTGTCAGTGTAGGTGGGTGTAGTCTTAGGGATTCTTTGGTTGGGCTATTTGCTGTTGGCTTCTTTGGCAGTTTCTTGATTGGGGTATTGTTTACTTGATTGCTGGTCTGGTGTTAACCTTGGAGTTAATCTATGCTGAACTGGGTGCTGATTGCTGGTGGACAGATAAAAGACCCAAGCAACTCTCCACCAGCAATCAGCACTCAGTTCAGCATAGATTAACTCCAAGGTTTACACCAGACGAACAATCAAGTAAGCAATACCCCAATCAAGAAACTGCCAAAGAAGCCAACAACAAACAGCCCAAGCAAAGAATCTCTAAGGCTACACCCACCAACACTGACAGGCAAGCCACTAGAATATAAAACTGACAGCAAACAGCACTCCTTACTGGCACGGATGATGTTACCTAGTTTGGGTAATGAAACGTCTTCAAGAAAACAAACAAGCTCAGAGAGCACCAAGGGAAACCCCCCCCCCCACTTTACAGTATTAAAAAACAAAGCAATTGTTTCCCATTTAAGAACATTTTAAGTAGCCCTTGTTTGAAATTAGCCCATGTAATTGGTGGAAACTATTTTTTGGTTTCTGTATCAATTCTATGTATTCAGTGAAATACATTATTTCTTCTGACCTCCTAAGGAGCTACCTGTGGCTTAGCCTTTTTTTCACCCATTATAGTTCACATTTTGGAATTTCTGAGTTTAAAGTATTCCTGGAAAGCCACATGGATGTTTGCTCTTCTAACATTAGATGGCTAGGGCAGCTATTTTGTATCCATTTGGCTGATATGTTTGACTTGTAAATAAGCATAAGTAAGAATGAATAATTAACTTGCAATTTGGGAAAAGTTGCATATGAAAGCAACATAAACCTTTCTTGCTGTAATCTTTAAACAGTATGACAATTTCAGGTGAGGGCATCATATTGTAGGTTCACCTTACAGAGCTCTTCCTTTCAAATCCTGTTTTGACCAAGACATTGCACTTTATGAGTATCTAAAGACCTATTCGGTTTAGCTAGAAATGAGAAAAATCAGAGTTAAGCTTTGTATTTCATTAAAATTGGGAAGAAGGCTATGAAAGCTGGGGCCGAGGACGCGACTTACTGAAGTATTTTGTAGGTTGGAAGTGTCAATCCAGCAGAAAACTTCAGTGTGCTAGTGAGGAAGAAGAATGCTGACTTCAAAGAAGGTAAATGGAAGTTCATTTATTTGAATGAAAAACATTGACAATACTGCTGGGATCCAGGTGTCCTGACTCCAAAATGTTTCCATTTTTTTAAAAAAACCTAATCAATCAAATTCCACAACTCCCATGAGAATTGTGTTAAGTGATACTGAGATTTAATGCAGAAATCTTTCTAAATCCAGACTGAGTCATACTGGTATGTTCCAACTGAGTTGCTCGATGTTAACTACCGGTATTCTTAATTGATTCCCTTATCTTTCTTATCTTGAAGAAGTGAGGAAGTATTAGAAAAGTATTGAGAAAAATATTGGAAGTATTGAGAAAAATGGAACTTTTCACATATAATAAATTTATGTTATCTGTTTAGCACTATTTATTTAGAATTTAATCCTACTTTTAGTAGGATTTTCCTATAGCAAGTTTGTATACCACTGTAATCCTAAATTTCTGCAATAATATGCGGTATGTACAATGTATATACACTGTATATTATCCTAAATTTTCTTAAAAATGTAATAAATAATAAATTGATGGTTAAGTTTCAGTAAAAGCCTTTTGTAACATATTCAGAACACAAAGTATATAAAAAATGTTTTCTATATGTATTGCTATTCAGCATTTCTGGATAAATGTATATTATTTTTTATAAAATCTAAAATGTGACTTAGCAGTTGATTAAGGATAATGGCTACATTATGCAGACATCTTTTTTTTTTTAAAGAGATATCACCACCAATTTTAAATAAGAATTGCTTCAAATTTGTACTCTGAGTGGTGTACAAGTAAACTATTAAAACTTAAAAACGGTATATAAAAAGAAGCAACGATGATTAAAATTCATTGTCAAAAATTAATTAAAAGGCAAGGGGAAGCCTTTCATAGCACTAACCAGCCTCACAGCTCTGTGCTCCTCTGTGCACCCCAAGATTTACTTTATAAAATATTTACTTTTATAATGAGATTAATTTATGATAGTTTAGTTTTCTGCATACACAAAAGTGGTGGCACACTCTCCAAAGCTTTTTTTTTTTTTCCTTTTGCAATTCGTCTCTCCATCTGATCCACAAGAGTACACAAATATCGTGTACTCCTGGAACTGCTACTATTTTAATCAAATCAAGCAGCAGAAATGTGGTTCATTGAAATGCAGGGTTTAATGTGCACATACACAAAGGCTTGGCTAATGAAATAAATAGAGCATTAGGATGATTAGATCTGGAAGACAAGGGCATTTTTAACATGCATTTATTAAAGTAAATTCAATAATGGGAAACTGCTCAGCTGTCTCAGAAGCATTTGATGTCTGTGCTTGAACGCCTTGCATACCTAACACTAATTTACCAACAATTTGCAGAATGGTTTATAATTACAAGGAAGCTTCTGTCAATTGTGTTCACCTTCTCATTAAGAAAAAGAATATGGTGATATTCTTAAAGATTGCTATTCAGTAAACGAGAATTTTATGTTATAAATAAAGAAACGTAGCTTCAAATAAAATGAACTAAATACATTATGCTAACTTCCTGAACTAATGCATTTTCATTATTATCTTAAGGAATGTAATTAATCATGTTGGTTTTCTCCTGATAAATGCTTTTTTCCATTTTATGTGGAAAAAAATGTAAAAAGAGTGGAAATACGTTTTTCTTTAAAAAGAAATCTCCCTTGTCCATAACTTGGGAATACATTTTACTGTACAAAATATTTCTGGTGTGCTTCTCAGACATGGTTGCGTTCCCTCTTTTGCAGCAGCTTAAGTATGGCCTAGTGTAAACTTTTAAGATACTTCGGCAGTTTATATATATGTGCTTACAAAATTGGCCGTGGATTTCCTAGGTCCTGACTCCGAAATGGCCCTGAAGCCTAATGGTGGTAGGTGGATGGGTAATTATATCTGAAGAACAGAGTCTGTTTTTATAGCCCTACCTACAAACATATACTGTATTTGTGTTACAAAAAAAAAACAGATGAAGATCAGACAACAATTACATTTCTAACTTGCAAAATGTAGAAGGCAGTAAAAAAAGAGGATGGGAAAATATGAAAATCACAGCCTCAGACCCAAAGTGCCAAAGCCCACTGTAACAACATTGCCAAAAAGGCACTAAGAGTAGTCAACTTAATCCTGTGTAGCTTCTTCTCTGGCAACATTACACTGCTAACTAGAGCATACAAAACGTTCGCTAGACCAATTCTCGAATACAGCTCACCTGTCTGGAACCCGCACTGCATATCGGACATTAATACAATTGAGAGAGTCCAAAAATATTTCACGAGAAGAGTCCTCCACTCCTCCACTCGCAACAGAATACCTTATTCCACCAGACTTGAAATCTTGGGCTTAGACAACTTAGAACTATGACGCCTTCGGTCTGACTTAAGCGTAGTACACAAAATTATCTGCTACAATGTCCGACCTGGCAATGACTACTTCAGCTGCAACCGAAACAATACAGGAGCTCACAATAGATACAAACTTAATGTAAACCACGCCAAACTTGATTGCAAAAAATACGACTTCAGCAACAGAGTGGGTTACTGTCCTATTGTTCTTTTGTTCTCATATATATGTATTCACTTTTATTATGTTTATTTTTATACCTATACCTGCTATCTTGTACATGTTTGACAAACAAATAAATAAAATAAAAATAAAATAAAATAAAAAATTGAAGTGGGACAAGGAAATATTACATATTGCCCCAGTTTCTATAACACGTTGAACCATAAATTAAAAATTAAAATCCATACTTATCCTGGCTGTGTTCTAATTTGTCTTGGTTCGAGTGAGTGGCAGGTTCTGCATGTTTGACTGCCTTTTAATGGATACTTTCCCCCCCCCG
The DNA here is from genome assembly GCA_003457575.1 of Thermophis baileyi. NCBI lineage: Eukaryota > Metazoa > Chordata > Lepidosauria > Squamata > Dipsadidae > Thermophis > Thermophis baileyi. The sequence continues at coordinate 2,049,017 of QLTV01003900.1, read as the reverse complement.
TGCTTTTTTGTATTATTATGATTGTATGATTGCTTTTACATTGCCCAAAGTCATCGCAGAATTGGGCAGCCTTATACATTTCTAAAGTAAATAAATAAGGTGATCACACAGGAGTCCAGCGTGTGCACTGTTGTTAAAATGTCATCAGACACGATCTGATGCTGGGTTGAAAATAATACGTTGAATTTGTTTTCAGTAGCTTTAAAAGCCATGAAAATAGGTTAAGTGGACCAAATTGAACTGGAGGTAGGCTAAGTAGTAGCAATAGATTAGCATGATGTGAAAAGCAATGATGGAGGGAAAACATGCAGGTTGGAGGATAGGCAGTGAAATAAGGTGAAGGTAAAAAATCTCTCAGATTGGAAGCCAACTCTGGTGACTATCTGAATGTGTCCATGTTGTTTTCCTGGCAATGTTCTTCTGCAGTGATTTCTTTTTTTCTTTCTTTCGCTTCCTAGTCTTGTTACAACTTATTAACCAGGTTTTTTTTAATGCTTTTCAAGATCAGCTAAGGTTAGCAAAGCAATGCTGCTTCTTGTGACACTGGAATAAGATGAGAGGCAAATTAATGCACCGAGTTCTATGGCAGCCCGGAAGATAGTATATATGCAAATTGATTTCAGGGAGAAGTATCTTCAAAATGCTAAGAAGTGGTGATAGATGAGTTGTCCTGGACTCAGTATTTGTGAAGCTTTCTCAGCTACTATGTGGTAAGAGGTAGAGGACAGTGTGTTAATAATTTTAGCAAATGTTTCCTAGTGCCATGCATATCTGTAATTGCTGGATTTGATTTCACATGATCTACACCCACTGTGTAGGTCATATCATTGTATCACCAACTGTGATGGAAATCAGCTATGCTGACTGACAAGCTCTTCATGTAAGGGTTGTTCTAACATTTTTTAGACAATTTTTGGAGCTCAAAACCAGATTCACACATCCCTGGTTTGCTGGGAGCTGCACCCCAAAAATGTGTGAGACTGTAAACTTGTGAGTAAGACCCAAAGGGAGAAATTGAGAGTAGAGATAAAATAGTAGAGTACCAATTAACTTTTAAAACCCAGATTAAGGAATATTTTTTTCCCTCTCAAGAACTACCTGGACATCTACTAAGAGGATTGTACCAGTGATGAGAGGCTGAAACAAGAAATGGGTGGTGCCGTATTCACTTTTTCATCTTTTTCATCTCTTTTTCTTTTGTCTTTTCTAAAAGCCATGCTCTAATAGAGACCTGCGGCCTTTGCTTGCAGATGGCTTTGGAAATTCATCTCAGGGCTACAGCTTTCTTTTTTTCTGGTGTAATATATACTGAGCCAAAGTTTCTGCATGGGATGTTTCATCTGGCATGTCTGGAGTTAGCATATGGACCCTGAATTTCTGCAGAGAACCTACTAATCCAGTTTTGGCTTTGTGGCATGAAGGATATGTCCAAAATGTATTAAAAATGCCTTCAGAAGTACATAACTATAGGATAATGTTAATAATTGAAAACAAGCTTCAGAGTAGTTTGCTTACCATTATTGATCATTATTATTGACAAACCTATGGTGACCTTCCAAGGAATCCTTGAACAAAGTTGAAAAATGAGTTTGATTTAAAAAAAACCAAAAACCTCTTCTTAGTCTAAAACAGGGGGGTCAAACTGGCAGCCTACGGACCGGATGCATCACACGCAGGCCACGCCCACCCCTGCTCCACAAAGGGAAAAAGTCACGAAACGTCACGTGATGGCAACATGATGCCGCGAGTTTGACACCCATGGTCTAAAACATGAGGAATAGAACTTCATGTGAAGAAAATCTACCTACTGAGCTTTCCAAAAAGACTGAATTCAGCTAGGAATTGAATGGTTTGTCATTGCTTTAAGTACATTACACTGGAAGAAGATGTAAAGTGTCTACAGGTGAACCTGTCCACCATCCACTTAACAAGAAAGATAAAAGATTCTTGGACTGAGTACAGGAAGTGCTTATAAAGGGACAAGTACTAAGAAGCCTCCAAGGAGATAGAAGATTGCTAGGCAGAAGGAATAGAGAGATGGAGGAATACGACACAAAACCCCTCATCTGTCACCAATAAATGAACACTGAATGAGGAGAATAAGAAGACAGTGTGATAACGGAAGAGGGCTTAACACCGATAATTGAGTGGATGGCAATACTGATGAGAATTGGAGGAATAGAAATAAAGGATCGAGTTGGATGTGAAAGGAGGCAAGAGGAGAATTGGAAGAACTTAAGACAGAGAAAGCCAAGAGTGAAAGTAAAACAGATGTGTTGGAAAGGACTGTTAACAAATCCTAATTGAACAGGCTCCTGGCATTAGAACAACAGGGCAACTGGAGAGATCAACATGAGGCATTAGAAGTGAAGTGGCCAAGAACAGCAGTGGAATTTGGTAGTTCTCCTAACCTCTGAGAGCTAGTTGGAAGGTTGCCACCCTTAGCCTGCCTGCTGAGGAAAGTGAAGAAATGGAGCTGGTGCCAGTTGGGAATAAGTTGTCAGCTCATATTCCTGTGGTCAATGGGGATCGGTATGAGAGCACAAATGATCCCTTCTGGCTTGCCATCGGTCCTATGTAGTGGTAGGGCAACACAGGAAACCCTAGCCAGCTATGAAAGACATATTTCAGAGACTATGGGAAGGAAGTGGGAAAGCAGAAGCTCAGTCGCAAGAAGAGGCTTCACAGCCCAGATTTCAAAGGAGTCATTTGAAAGAGACTCTGTTTTAATTGGCTCACTATACTTCTGCCCGGGGATTTACTCCTACAGTGTTCAAGATTGTTGTCAGGCCTAATATAACTGGAAAATCCAAGAAGTGAGAACCATATGGATTTCAGAGACATATCTCGATTTCTAGTTAGGGGTAAAAATATAAACTTGTGTGTTGACAAGCAGTAATAGTTTTACTTAGTGTGCACTTAAAACTAAGCATAGTATGGGTAAATCAGTAAAACAGAATATAAACCAGCTTAAACAAACATTTGGACACAATATGCAAAGAGCTATCTCTTTGGAAGAACTCTAATGCTGGGAAAGGTAGATGGAAAGAGAAGAAGAGGATGTCCAGCAGCAAGGTGAATGGATTCAGTTATGGTGGCAATGAGTGCAATGGTTGGAAGAGCTGAAGGACCAGCTTAGCAATACCAAGTTAGGAACAGATCATGCTGGAGGAGATCTACACAATTTGCTAAGAGTTGACAACAACCTGATGGCACATAACCAATAAACCAACTCCCCCCTCCACAAACACATATTATCAACATAAGAGTTTAACAACAACAACTACAACAGCAGCAACAACAACAACAAGACCTGGCAATGGCTAAGAGCAGAAAAGTTAAAGAAAGAGACCGAGGGATTAATTCTAGCTGCACAAGCCCAAGCCTTAAGGACAAACGTATACAAAGCCAGAGTTGAGAAGACAGCAACAGACAGTAAGTGCCGCCTATGCAAAGAAGCTGAAGAAACAGTGGACCACCTGGTAAGCTGCTGCAAGAAGATCGCACAGACTGACTACAAGCAGCGGCATGACAAAGTAGCAACAATGGTGCATTGGGATATCATTTGCCTGTAAGCAAGAACTGATGGGACCATAAAATAGAAAAAGTTATAGAAAATGAAGACATTAAATTGCTCTGAGACTTCAGAATTCAGACAGACAGGCACCTGCCACATAACACTCCGAACTTAACAGTTGTCGATAAGAAAGACAAAAAAGTCTAGATAGTGGATGTGGCAGTGCCTGGAGACAGCAGAATAGAAGAGAAAGAACTGGAGAAGATAACAAAATACAAAGACCTACAAATAGAAATAGAACGACTATGGCAAAGGCAAGCAAGGGTAGTACCAATAATAATGGGCGCCTTGGGTGCAATCCCAAAACAACCGGAGCACCACTTGAACACCATAGGCATTGACAATTTTGCCATCAGTCAATTGCAGAAGGCGGCTTTACTTGGAACATCCTGCGACGATATCTGTAACACCGTCAAACATCCAGATTTGCCTATCCCAGGTGCTTGGTAAGGACTCGATAGGTAGACAAAAATGCCAAACCCAGTCTGAACATCTGGCTGATTGTGCAATGATCAATAATAATAAGTATAATAAACATAATAAATTCCTCATTCCAGCCTAATCCTAGTCTAAATCTATATCAACCATTGTCAAGGAAAATTCTTCCAGTATTACTAAGGTCATTAATTTGAATTGGTGTTCAACAGGTCCTCAGCTTCCTTCACCCATCCACTTTCCTGAAAGATTCAAGAATGGATTGAGGTTTCTGTTGGAGTCATGTTAGCATATTTCACAGCGGATTGAAACTATCAAATTGTTTTCCTTTATTTTTTTAATACATAGAGTGAATTATACTGTTCCAGGTTTCGGTTCCAAAAAGTAGCTACAAAGAATGCTGTCACTTAAGTAGCTAAGTATTCTTCAGAAAGGGAGCAGATTGCTGCTTCAATGGGGAAGTTGGTGGATCAAAACGAATTTGAAAATTCATTGACAATTGGGAGTGCCTTCACAATAAAGACTTCTATACTTTCCTGATGCCTGGCGTTTTAATTTAACACATCACCGAAGAGGCAGCACTCTAAAAATAGAGGGGATGGGGGGAGGGGGGAAACAGCAGGATTTCATTTTTATTGCTGCAGTTTATAAGAAATTATAATTTATGACAGGATCATTAGGTATGGAGGGGATGAATTTATAGAAGAAAGAATCTGACTATGCTATAAAGGAAGCAGCATTGGTACAGCCTGGCCCAGTTTCTTTTTGCTGCAGGTCAGTATAGCTGCTGCCATTATTGGATCACATTAAGTGTTACAAAATAAGTGTTATGGTCCCCGAATTAGCATCCAATTAATATGGATTAATATGTACGTGCGCTACATTGGTTGCTTCAAACGGTGCTCCAGTGAATTCTAGGGATTCATCAGAGACAGGTATTTTTTTTTTTTGTCCTCTGATCTTAGTGATGGACAAGCGCCTTAGAATGACAGGTTATTATTGAATTTATATATTTCTTATATATTTATACTGCCCGTTCACAGAGGGTGACTAAAAATGTCAGCATAAAGTGAAATATTGTAATACTCCAAGACAAATCACAAAAAACAGAAGATAAAACCTAATATAGAAACACCATGTGCTCCACTCTCAGTTATAACACACCCTCCTCTTGGGCAGAATGGAACAGAATAGGTCTTCAGTTCTTCACTATTTTCTTGAACCTCAAGATATAGCATTGCTGGTTTCCCTAGAACAGGGGTCGGCAACCCGCGGCTCCAGAGCCGCATGCGGCTCTTTGGACCCCCTGCTGTGGTTCCCTGTCCCATCACTGGCTAGCCTCGCCCTCCCCTCCCTCACCTAGCCTGAGAAGGTAAGGGCGACGGCGTGAATGGAGAAGCGGGCGGGGCTGATTCTCTGGCGCTGGTTGAGGAACATAGCCACCCCCGGCCGAGGCTTCCCATCTCCCTCCTCCCCCTCTCGCGACTCCCTGGCTGGCTGTGGTGGGGGCAAGAGTGTGCGCATGCGCGGGGAGACCCTCAAGCGAGCGCCAAGCACAGCAAAGGCGCACTCGGAGGGCGGGCGGTGGGCAGCTGCTCGCTTAAGGAGGTTCTTTGGACATGGCTTCTCTCCTGCCCTAAGGCTCTGGCCATTGCCTTGCCGTGTCCCCCCCCTGCAGCTATTCAGCCGAGCAGGGTGGCTGTAAGCTCCAGCTCGAAGCGGCAGGAAACGAAGGCTGCCTTCGCTCCGGCGACCCTCCTCCCCCTCCTTCTCCTCTCATGCGGGGTGGGGGGGGGTACGGCAAGGCGATGGCAGGATCCTTAGGACAGGAGAGAAGCGGCCCTGTAGCTGCCTTCACGCCACATTTGCGCGTAAGGCAGCCTTCGCTTCCTGCCGCTTCAGGCTGGAGCTCACGCCCTCCTCGCTTGGCCGAAGAGCTGCGGAGGGTGGGACGGGACACAGCAAGGCAATGGCCGGATCCTTAGGGCAGGAGAGAAGCCGCGTCCAAAGACCCTCCTTAAGCGAGCAGCCGCTCGCCACCCGCCCTCCACATGCGCCTTTGCGCCTTGAAGAGGTTCTCCCCCCGCGCGCCACAGCCAGCCAGGGAGTCGC
>QLTV01003900.1:1982034-2042858 GCA_003457575.1 Thermophis baileyi | reverse complement strand
TGGAAAAAACAGAGAAGGGGAGAGAGAGGGAGAAAGAGAGAGGAGGGAGGGAGAGGGATAGGGAAAGAGAGAAAGAAAGATGAGAGGGAGAAAAAGAGATGGAGAGAGAAAGAGAGGGAAAAGAGAGAGACAGATATCTTTTTCTCATAGAAAACAGACCCACAAAACCTGGGTAGGCGTAGCTGGGAGGTCATGTGACTCGGTGGGAGTGACGTCGAGTTGGCCATGCCCACCCAGGTTTTGTGGCTCCGGGTGTTTTGTTTTCTCTGGGAAACGGGTCCAAATGGCTCTTTGAGTTTTTAAGGTTGCTGACCCCTGCCCTAGAAGATTGGCAAGGAGAAATTGATTACAGATAGTCCTCAACGTACAATGTTTAGTGACCGTTCAAAGTTACAAGTGCACTGAAAAATGTGACTTATGACCGTTTTTCACAGTTGCGACATTTGCAGCATCCCCATGATCATGTAATCAAAATTCAGATGCTTGGCAACTGCTTCACATTTATGACCGTTGCAGTGTCCCAAGATCATGTGAGCACCTTTTGCGACCTTCTTTCAAGCAAAGTCAATGGGGAAGCCAGATTCACTTATCAACTAGTTTACCAACTTATCAACTACAGTGATTCACTTAACAACTGTGGCAAGAAAGGTCATAAAATGGGGCAAAACTCACTTAATAAATATCTCACTTAATAACAGAAATTTTGGGCTCAATTGTGATTGTAATTTGAGGACTACCTGTAGTGGTATCTGCTTCTTTTCCTTAGAAATCTGTATGATTTTATATTTTCCTGTAATGCTTCAGTATTGTGGTTTAGAATTAAGCATTTATTTTTGTCACTAGGTTAAACTTGGCTCATATTTTGTTTTGTCCCATGGTGGGTGAGACACCTTTGTTGAGTAGGAGTATTTTTCTCATTTCAGTCCAATTAACCTTGAGAAACAGATACTTCTTATCTCTGAGGCGGTCTCATCACCACCTGTTATAAACAAAAACTCCTCAGTTTTGGTTGTCTCATTTTTGACAAGATTTCACAACCTTGAACCTTGATGGTCTTACCCTTGGCAGAAATGCAAGCATTCCAAGATAAGATAGGCTTGTCGTCTTTGTCCTTGAGATGAGACCATTGAAAAGTAGGTGTGCTTAATTATAATTGGGTTCTTTTACCTTCTGCGCATTGGCAAAGTGTTCTGTGCATGCGCAGAGGGTAAAAGAACTCAAATGGCGGCGTCCGGGCGGGTGGGTGAAGTCTCCCGCTTCTGTGGCTACCGGCTGTCCGGCGACCCGCAGGCACGGCCAAACTGGGAGCATTTCCAAGATGGCGGGCTAGCGCGTGCGGCAACCCCTGTGAAAAGGTCGTTCGACCCCCAAAGGGGTCGCGACCCACAGGTTGAGAACCGCTGATTTAGACTTATATAAGAAAATTGATGAAGGCCAAACCAGGAGGGCTTACTAGGTTTGAAGAGGTCAAATTTTAATAATGCCACACCTATCATATGGGAAGCAATTAAATGTTCCAGTTCCTGAAATGCTTCCAAAGACACTTCAGGCCCCTGAACTGGAGGATTGGCTGTTGTCTGCGTTATCCAACATATTTTTAAACCCACATTCCTCAGACATTCTGGTTGTGGTACTACAATGATTTCTTCACTGTCACTAATAACAGTGTTTCCTTGCAGGTCAGAGGTGGGTTCCTACTGGTTCTATCCGGTTCTTTAGAAGCGTTAGCAACTCGGCAATGACATCATGGAGCCGGTTATGTCGGTGTCTCCGTGGGCGCCGCCATCTTGGATTTTGCTTCTGCGCATGCGCAGAAGCTATTTTTTGATTGCGGGCGCACGCACGCATGGCGCGACCCTGAGCAAACAGGCAGCAAAAGGATCCAGAACCCACCCCTGTTGCAGGTATTCTGTGAGTGCTCTCTAGAACAGGGGTCTCCAACCTTGGCAACTTTAAGACTTGTGGACTTCAACTCCCAGAGTTCCTCAGCCAGCTTTGCTTAAAGTTGCCAAGGTTGGAGACCCCTGCTCTAGAACATGGCATAGTTTCCTGCAGTACAAAAAAACCTCTGACTCTATTTTGTAACAGTGGTTTTTACTAAGCAACTACATTTTGGAAAATATTTTTGCTGTAATACACAGTATTGAAAAATGTGGATTGTTTGCTTTGTTACATATGACATAGCTATATTTTTGTTTTGAACTGTGGGAGTTCTATAATGGTATTTGGGGAAAAAAGACAGGCAGAAGTCTTAAGCACAATAAACTAATCGTTGTGAGAAGTAGCTTTCTATGAAATTATGTGTATTCATTATGCAGTTAAATTTGTTGTAGCAATTATAAAGATTAAATTTATTCTTTAAAAGGAGGGGAGCTGCAGCTATTGTATACATGTCAAGATAGCTTATTTCTTTCCCCATCAGTTTTGAAACTGTTGTTTATTTGACAAAGTAAAAAGCCAACATAAAGGCTATTATTTCCTGGTTTTTGTGGACAAAAATAGCTCTGTTTCCATAGGATGACTCACAAGTACCCTTAATTGTTTAGGGAAGTGTCTAGATCTGTTTGGAAGCTTTAACTTTCAGGATTCAATCTGAAGAGCCATGAACACAGCTGGCCAGGCTAATCTCTAAAATTAAATTAAATCCTTTGTGAAGGCCAGTATTGCTTACTAATTGACTGCTTGGTCATTCTAAGCAGCTGCAAGAGCTGAGGTCCAAAGGTTTCATCTAATAATTAGGTGCAATACTTTCTGCAAGCCAAAAATTTGGAAGATGTCTTCCTCACAGACCTATTCCATCAATTGTTATGTTATAATACAACACTCTTTTATAATTAACAGAAATAACAATGTCTTCTGCGTACATGGAACTTGGCATAGCCCATCCTATAAAGAAATAATGTTAATAGTCTATTTTATTCACGCACAGAAGCATATTTTGTTTATGGATTAGCTTCCCTGTTATGCATGCTTGGATACCTAGATTTAATTTGTGAAATAAGAGGTGCTTGGCACTTTTACTGGATGTTTCTCTGCCAATTCTTCTGATGAGAGACCCAAGGTGATAGAACTTGTGAACTGCACACTAAATTTGAGAAAGTAATGATTACTTATCAGTTATTTAGCATAATTCAAAAGTGTAGCATTACAAAGTTACTCATTACTTCTTGAAAATAGATCTAGGTAACCCTATAGGACAGTGATGGCTAAACTTTTCATTGCCGCGTGCCAAAAGCGCACACGACAGCGTGCGTGTGCACACGCACAGCCATAATGCAATGTGTGTGCGACTCCCCACCCCACGCATGCACGCGTGACCCCCCGTGTGCAACCCACATCCCGCACATGCATGTGCGACCCCCACCCCACACATGCACACATGCCCCCGCATGTCCCCCCATGCATGCAAGTGCAACCCCACACATGTGTGCGCCCCCACGCCCCCTGTGCATGCACGTGCATCTCCCGCATGCGCCTTACGCATGCACGGCAGAAACCCGAAAATCAGCTGGCTGGCACGGTGGAGCTGAGCTGGGGCAACGGCTCGCGTGCCCGCAGAGAGGGCTCTGCGTGCCACAGGTTCACCATCATGGCTATAGGAGGTTTAAAACAAGTTTGGGAACCACATTTAGGTAAACAGCTGGAGGATGCAATACAGCATGTCTTTAATGAAACCTGGGGAATTGCTATGTGCCTAAGTGGAAGAATTAGATTTTAAAATCTCCCCTCACTGGTATATAAGCCCTAAAGAAACTCACATATAACATCTGACCACAAGATGCTGGAAGAGTTGTAATCAGAGATGGATTTTCTTCCCTTAGAGTAATGTATACACATGTACACATGTATATGTTATCACAAGGGCATGCATAATTAATTTTAAAAAACATTTACTGTGCTACTAGCTTCTCTGCAAGGTAATGTTCCTTGAAAGTATTTTTCAAAGTACCGTAATTTACACTGTAAGACGCAACAAGGAGTTGAGATACTTCATGTCATGTGAGATGAATAAATTGTAATGGAGCTTTCAGTGCTGCTATTTCATACTATTATACCTTAAAGCAGGGGTGTCAAACTCGCGGGCGGCGGGCTGGTTGCGTCACGTGCTGGCCCTGCCCCCACCCAGTTTAGCGAATGGGGGAAAAGTCCCGATATGTCATGTGACGCCGCACGTTTGACACCTCTGCCTTAAAGAGTTGCTATTAAAACAATGACTTTAAAAACAAAAAAATAAATTAATGTTTTGAGGCTTAGATTGTTCAGATTGGCAAGAATGTGTTTCAGGTCGGTTACAAAGGTCATATATTCTAAAACATGTTTTAAATGAAAACAATCTTAGTAAATTATTCAGTCTTATCTAATAGGACTATGTGGTGATCCAGATTCATAGCCAAAATGTGATTCGTGGGTATCTCTGTAGCCTCTCTTGGAAACACCTTAAACATATACTTCTGTGCCTATGTGTGTTTCAGGTCTCGTTTTGCCCTTTCAATTCAGATTAGCTGCATTGCCCTATTAGTTAAGCCATACAAAAAGATCTTTCCTCTTTGCTCATGTCGCAGTATAAAAATATAAAAAGGAATACATCTCGGTTTGGTTTAGCATTTTGCTTTTGAATAGTTGTTGGGCAAAAGATCATTCATTCATGTTAATAAAACTTTTTCTGATCTTAGAATAAAACTTCTCCTATCTTTCTATCCTTTTGCTCATGAATAGATTTCTCATATTGTGTGTGACTTTTAGGAATAGTGTAAAATATAATGAGATGGAGTGGCAAATTTAACTTAGTGAACAGAGGAGAATCTAGATCCAAATAACTGTCTGGATGTTAGCATATTGAGTGTCACAATGTTGGCTAGTTTTACAAGCACTCTTTTTCTACCTATTTACTTTTTTGTGCTTATGATCCCTTCTCTGATGATGGCTGTCTGTGATTTAACAATGCTTCGTAAATTAAGAAAGATGCTGTTTAGACCTTGTCCATCCAGGACCGTCTTATGTTGCCGTTTGACTATATTCTCAACAGCCTTCCTGCAAAAGGGAAGGATAAAAGCTATAAAGTAGCATTGAGTCCAGGGATGGGTTTCTTAAAGTTAACACTTGAGTTATCAGCATTGTAATACATTGCACAATTTGAATGACATCCACACTGCTTACGCATTCCAAATGATATATCTGAATTTTATGATTCTTGTCTTCCAGTTAGTCAGCAGCTGATAAAACACATTTTCCAGTTTTTGGAAAACAGAGGGATTGTGTATTATATGAAGAGCATCCATTGCATAAAAGTTTTCAGAGAGGACGCTATTAAGGTAACATGGATATTAAAGCCATAGTCTTTTCTGGAAACCAAGATCAAAGAGATATGCTTTCTTTTTTTTATTGAAAACTGATGAAGTGGCATCAAAAAAATGCACAGAATGAAATGGTTATAAATTGCTAGAGATAGAAAAGATATGGCTGTGCTCTGTTTTCAATCTGAGGTCCATATTCTGAACAGATCAAGCTTTCTTGAAATTTTCAATTACCTGTAACTGTTAGATGAAATAGAAGTTTCATCTAAAATAATTTCTTAGTTCGAGGCACCAAAGAAGCACTGCTCCTTTGATAAATGATTTGATAAATCACAGTTCTTTTGTGATTCACTGCATACTAGAAGCTTGAATCCAAGTGGGGGCAGATGAATGTCTGTGTGGTGGTTTGAAATTCTCTTCTACGCCCCCTTCATTCAGAGTATCACGATGAATTAAGAATATGGTGTCTCTTTGGTGTCAAACTAACTTTTATTTCCCTGTCTTCTTCCTTTGCTGTTGTCACCATGTCAGCTGTCAGAAGTGCAGTGCTTTAATGATTTTTTGGAGGCGTTGAAAAAAAAGGTGGACGACAAAAACTTAGCAGATTTCTGGGAGATTATGATACAAGGTATGTCAAATATTAGTTTATGGTATGCAGCAGACAAAGACGGGATTTAATTGTAAAGCATATCAGAAATGTGAAGGAAAAATACTTCTATTCAAAATAATTATTTTTTAATTATTGTATTTATTTATCAAATTTAGATACCACCCAGGGCAGAACATAGACTGAAAGTCAATCCAGCACACACACACACACACACACACACACACACACACACACACGTACAAAAGAAATATATGTGTATGTATGTCTGTTTGTATTCCTGTATGCACATGTGTGTGTGCACGCAGGAATACATATACATATAAACATACACACACACATGCACACACACACACATTCCTTGTGTGTCCAATCACTCTTAGTCAATAAAGAATTCTGTTCTGTTCTGTTCTATTCTATTCTATTCTATTCTATTCTATTCTATTCTATTCTATTCTATTCTATTCTATTCTATTCTATTCTTTCCTATCCTATTTCCTATTCTATATATGTGTGTGTGTGTGTGTGTGTGTGTGTGTGTATGTGTGTGTACTCCTATGTACACAAACACATGTGTGTATAGAAAGTATTCACTTTTAAATACAAGTTCAGGTGTGCAATGAATTTGATGAAAGGAATGGGCACACGATAGTCATTCTGCTACCAGTAATTGTAATATTGAACCCTGTACTATTATAAAAACAAATTTCAATCCATATTGTGTTATCCTGCAGGTAGAAGGGGTGTGAGTCATGGAATGCTTCACTAATCCCTTCATCCCCATTATTATCCCTAGCTCCATTTTCTCCACTACTCCAAAGGGTATTGGTGGAGCATAGGGAGTTGGCAGAGAACAGTTCCTCTGCTGTTCAGCCACTAGATCAAAAGCTTCCCACAGACAGAGGCATTATAGTATTTCATCCCTAGAAATTGTTTGATGCATTCAACTCATTCACTATAATGGTAAAATATTTGAACAAAATATTCCATGCAAGCAGCATTCAAACAATATATTCCATTGTGAATGTTTTGGGGCATAGTGAATGGGGGGCAGGGAATCACCTGTAGCCAGAATGTTTGAATAAATTTGTACTTACGTACTTTGTTGTACTTACTTTTTAGCTGAGGTATCCTCCCACATTCCATTGGATCTGCTTGTACTTCTTTATGCATAACTTATAACAGATCATAACTTACTTGTTACATTTGGCCAGCCACTTAAAATAAAAGTATTATTGCACATTCTTGTTCCCATGCTTATTGAATTTGGGTAGGCATCTCCAGATGGAATGAGGGAAATTTTTCATAGATGTAATGCAGAAAGCTTTTATAGAGGTATGGCAGATTTATGTGTCATGCTTCAATCAAGTGGGGAATAATCAATCAAAAGAATGTTTTTTGTAAGCTAATTTTAAAAATGGCAAACAATAACTCAAGCATTCATGCCCATATAGCTTTTATTTTTAACAGGCACATACATAAAGATTTCGCATCCCCAAAACAGAAAGCCACTTAGTTTATATAAATCCTTCCCAGCTAAAGGATTTTTACATTAATGACAAATTAAAGAGTCTGAAAGAAATATTTGGCTAAAAACATAGGACTGTCAATCTTGGCTGTATATCAAATATAGGTGCTAAATCATAAAATAGAAAATCAGCTTCCCGAGCAAGCTAGCAGATGTTTCCCCATAATAATTGTAGAGGCAATCAAAATTCATAAACATCTGGTTACTTATATAGGGAGGGAATTGCCATCAGTTAGAGGTTGGTTATAACCATTCTCATCTCTTGAATACGGGTCGTGACATTTGTAGCCTAATTCAGTTTTGGCTCTCCTCTGAAGAAGTTAGCAGCTGGGCTGGAGAAATGTTAGTAGTAGAGGTGAGACCGGCTGATGTTAGGAAAAAATTCCACAGTAAGCCAGATCAAAATCAATTTACCTCTTAAGGAAGATTTAAACATATCTGATAAGATGAGAAGGATTAAAAATGTCTGTCTCCCCCATTACCAATTTGCTTCAGCTAGTTTTATTCTTTTAAATCCAGATAATCTGGATTGTAGAATAGTTCTGTGGAAGACCAGAATGCCTTGCTTTAAAAAATATTGTTAATGGGTTATATTTATTTAATAGTTAAATTAGGTATATGGTACTTAGCCAATATATGAGTGATGCTGTCATGTGGATCTCAAAAAATATTTTGATTTCTGACTATGATACTTTGATCTGATGTGCTTTAGCTAATGTGAAAAAGGTTAAATGTAAATTACTTGCTTACTTTTAGAAGGAATTTCATTGATCACCAATGAAGAAGCTGAAGGAAGCTCTCTAACAGCTGAAGATGCCAAAAAGGTATCAGGGTGTAGCATTTTTATACTCAAAATACATGGTTTGCATTAGGCTCTTGGTAAATATGGAATATTGTCACTACTTAGTCCCATGATACAAATGATACCATCTTTAATTCTAGTAAATTCATTTCTGGAAAAAATGTTCTAGCTTTATATTTCCCTTACGTAAATATAGATGTATGTTCGTACAGGATGTGATAGACGATCCCTATATTCTGCTATTCTGAGTCAACTATCCTATATCCTTTTCATTGTTAGCACTTTTAACTAGCATATTATTTTCATCATCCTGCCCTTCTTTATAGGAATATTCTGTTGTGGAAATAAGCATGTACAGGTTGAAAAATAAAATCAACCTTGCATTTTGCTTCACTACATTTATGTTGTTAAGGAAACTGCTGAGAATTCCAACCTCTTGTTTGTTAAATCTTTATTGTTCATATATTAATAATAGTTTGTTCCTTTTTATAACAAGGCCACTGGTAAGGACATATAGATCAAACTGACAAGGATAGGAATCATTTATTCATGCCCGCTCTAGATCAAGAGAGGACAATATATGGATCACATGCTGCATCCCCAAATCTTTCTTCTCAGGACAGCCATCACAATTTGGTCACAAAGCACTGAATGGAGTATCTGTGATTTG
Organism: Thermophis baileyi; assembly: GCA_003457575.1. Classification (NCBI taxonomy): domain Eukaryota; kingdom Metazoa; phylum Chordata; class Lepidosauria; order Squamata; family Dipsadidae; genus Thermophis; species Thermophis baileyi. The sequence continues at coordinate 2,033,957 of QLTV01003900.1, read as the reverse complement.
GGATCAATGCAATACATACCAATAAAAATTAAGACCTATTATAAATAGAGCCTGCATTTAATACACAGCAATTATTAGAATTATTTTGTCATTCCTTTGTCAGGCCTTAGTGTCTTTGGAGGTCTATTCTTGGAATTTCTTCCCTAGCCCCAAATGTCTTAGATTTCAGGCCCAACTTTAAGGTGATGTTAAGAGATTTCTGCTCATATTGTGTAGATATGGATTAGGACTGTTTCTTGTAATATTGCCTAATTACATGTAGTCCTGAATCATCAGTGGGCACAGTTGTATGATTTAATTATATTTACTACTGATAGTTGAACAAGATCATTTAGTGTTGGTGAAGCATCATTAATGAAACATTTAGCCTACTCACTAACATGGGGAGTACACCATTTGGTTCAACCCTGCTGGACTTTTGTAAGATCTTTTGTTACTGAGCCTGGGGCCCCTGTGTGTGATCAGTATCGTAGTTGTATTAGTTGTGTTGGTTAGTCCTTTATCTCAGCTGCTATGTGCGCTGCTCATTGCTTTCTTTATAATGTTTTTATCCTCTTTTTAATCATTGTTAGCTGCCCAGAGTCAAGTATTTGAAGTAGATGGCTGTACAAATAGACCAAATAAACGAACAAACATGTGAACCAGGCCTTGAATTTCAATACAGTTAATCAGGCTGTAGATCAGCTTCTGTTCAGATCAAAGGCTACATTTATTTCTATGTGCAACTAGCTTGACTTAAAGGCACTTAATATGTCATAGATGTATAACACACATCTAAAGCACCTGCCATTAAAGGGTACATGTTGTATTTAAATTGTGACCAGCAAGTCTATACATGTTTTGCAAATGATTTGGAAGAAGAGCTTCAGAGCTTGTGTGAGCATGGCCCTGCTCTACTATTCATTAAAGTAGACCAACTTTTTTCAAATTTCTTTTCAAATTTCTGAAAACAAGAGGCTTATACTTTAAGACAGTGGCCCCCAACCTTTTGGCACCAGGGACTGGTTCCATGGAGAGAGGTTTTTCCACGGACAGGAGGGGGCGTGGTTTCACGTGCTGCCTATATCCTGTGGATGGGGCTTCGCTTGTTTGCTTGGTCTGGTTTCTGGCACACCACAGACTGGTGTCGGTCCACGGACTGGGGGTTGGGGACCCCTGCTTTAAGAAATGATGTTACTTTTCAAGTAACAATACCCTTTTTACACTCTCATGCAAAGTCTGATAACATCAAAACTGCTTTTCCGAACAACAAAAGCAACAGAAACAACATCAGAAGCCTGTCTTCAGAATTATTTCCAAAGCACGTATGGTCCTAGTAAGCAGGCATTTGTAAAAAGTTGATACAGTACAACTTGTCCTGTGACTCCTGCCCTCTGTCTTTTTCACTGAGAAGGTAGTTCTCATTAAAACTGATATATACTCAAAAGAGCAAACACAGAAAGTGTTTCACTGTTGATAAGAGAGGTGGGCCAAGCATTTTCTGTCACTTATCTTGTGAAAAGTGAAGGATTTCAACACGATTATTATATGTAATTTCATTTTGTGTCAATGTAAAGCAGATCATGTCAGGAAGCGGGGAAAAACAGTCTGCTGATGCTTAGTGGGTTTTGATTCAAAATAAAAAAAGTTTAACATAGTTGCTAAGCAATTTCTCATCATCATCACGTAACACATTTCAGTTATGTGTTGTTTACATTTCATTTAGTGTTATGGTGCCACTTTGGAGGCCTCGGAGTAAATATATGGTTTTCAAAAATAGCATTTTACTTTAATTAACTATAAAATGGGATTTGCTCCAGTGCAAAAAAGGTGTTTAAATTTGACAGTTTGCTGTTACTTCAACATTGCCTGTACAATAATTGCATTACATCCACAATGTCAGAGAAAGAGGAGCATCTAGGCATGCTGTGTCACAACTGTGCAATCTTTCTTACTGTATAAACCTTTCTGTGGGTTTTGTTTTGTTGTAAAAGGCTGCGGAATCAGCCTTAAAAATAAATATTTTTTTGAGTGTAGAGTTTGCCTGTAGGTTACCAAATATTGGATATTGATACAAATAAAGCAGCTGTCAGGTTAGATCCAACATCGTATGGACATAGCCCCGTTCTTAAAATGTGAGGTAGTTGGTTCCACTTCTATTGTGCATTTACTTCAGGGGTTCCCTTGCCAAAATTCTCTCTTTGCAAGCTAGACTGGAACTAATATAAAGAAAGAAGATTCAAGATCTCTGTTAAACAGTGTTTTTAGAAGTAAGGTTAAGGTCACAATTCCAAGTATGTATCCTGCTTTCAAATGAGATACCTCTCTCTATATCATTTAGGGCAGTAAAATTCTTATTCATTTCCTTCTGCTTTTTTTTTTTATTGAGGGCTAAAATTTGCCTCTTCTGTGAAGGCAAAGTAGTTTGTATCTGTTCTCTGTTTTGATAACGGTCATTCCAATTGATATGGGGGGAAAAATGATCATACCAGCAATTCTACAGATAAATGACCGAGGGCTACAAGTGGAAATCTCTGACATCAGTGGTTTCTATTGCACTCTGTGAAAAGGCACCGTAGGATGCAATCCATCACATATACTGTAGATGGTAATCAAAAGCACCAAAAGTAATACTGCTAAATTAATGTTCTGTTTGTATTTTAGCTGGGAAATTGAGTCAAAACAAAGCTTGTGCTAAAAAGGAAAAAAAAAACAGAAGTCAAATACTGTTGATCTTTTTTTTGTGATGTAGAATTAAGTGGTTGATGGGCAATTTACTCATATCATACGACAACTTTAAGAATAAAATTATAATTGGTACCCATTAGTCTAATACAAGCATTTGATAGGACATGTGCTGTTTCTAGTATTCACAGTATATTTACTATGTTTTCTTTACATTCTGCAATTCTACATTTGATGGATGAATATTATTTGGGATATTAAAGCAGGAATGTTGTGCATGAGTGTGATAGTGTGGAAGGAGACCAGAGTTTTGTCTTCACTCTCTTAGGCCTTTTCTTCCTTGAGTCACCCATTTCATACAGAGGCAATGATCTCTATTCTATATTCTATTCCTGGAGATTCTTCACACAACCTAAAGCATTTGTTTCATTCTTTAATTTCTTCTTACATTTTAGTCTGTTTTGTCTAGTTTTGTCTTTCTGTCTAGTTTCCAAATAGCAATAGCAATAGCACTTAGACTTATATACCGCTCTACAGTGCTTTACAGCCCTGTCTAAGCAGTTTACAGAGTTTGCATATTGCCCCCAACAATTTGGGTCCTCATTTTACTAACCTCAGAAGAATGGGAGGCTGAGACAACCTTGAGCCTGGTGAGATTTGAACTGCCAAATTGCAGGCAGTTGGCAGTCAGCAGAAGTAGCCTGCAGTACTGCACTCTAACCACTGCGCCACCATGGCTTATAAGCCATGTGGCTCATAGATGGGTTTTTCCGTAACAGTGAGGAAGCTAAGAGTGACGTAGAGTGCATAATATGTGTATGCTTGCTTACTCAATGAAAGATGCTCTATAGAAAATGTGCGTAAGAGCGTCATCTTTATTATCAAGAGCCTATCTTACTTCCTAATTGAAGTATATTATCCAAAAGGGTGACATCTGTTTTTCCAAACCTTTTAACATTCCTGATTCAGATATTTTTCTTCCTTTTCTGTAAGTTGTTGTTGTTGCTATTAATAAGGGAGGGAGGGGAAAATTAATCTTTAATAACTCACATCGCAGGGTGGGGTTGCTGTTGGGAAAATAGGAGGAGGAAGGAGTTAGATACGTTCACTGGCAGCATTAGATATGTTCACTGCCTTGGTTGTTTAATAATAAACAATAAAGGTGGGATATAGATAAATAAAAATATGTTGCTGATTACATGAAAATGAATTTTGTTTGTAGTTTTTGGCTCCCAAAGAAAAGCCCATGGAAGTTTCACCAGTGGCAGAAGAGGGTGGTGATGTTGATGATCTGGTAAGTATTTTAATGTTGGTAATGTACATGTGCTGGATAGTGAGACACTGAGTCAGAAACATTGCTCACCCTTCAATTCCCTATAGCAGAGGTGTCAAACTCGATTTCATTGAGGGCTGCCTCAGGGTTGTGTTTGACCTTGGGGGGGCCGGAATGGGCGTGGCCAGCTCTATGTCACTCATGTCGGGGGCGCCTGTGGTATCCCGAGCGCTCTGCCAGCGAAAACGCGCTCCCAAGCCCCGTTTTTGGCTGCGACGGCCTCCTGCAACCCTCTGCCAATGAAAATGGAGCTCGGGAGGGCTGCCCGTGGCTCTCGCGAGCCCCATTTTCAGCTGCGATGGCCTATTGCAACCCTCTGCCAGCAGCCCTCCTGAGCTCCATTTTCGCTGTCAGAGGCACCGTGGGCTGGTCCTTTGCTGTTTCCAGGGCAGCCCCACAGGCCAGATCTAAGCACCCCATGGGGTAGGTCTGGCCCGCGGGCATTGAGTTTGACACCCCTGGCCTATAGCATTGGCTGGTCTCTTGTCTCCCGATTGGCAGATTGGCCTCTTAAACCAACGCTTACCTGAATTTGGGGCCCTCGGATTTTAATCGGAATTTATAAAAAAGGAAATTCAAATTGTGGAGAAGGCTCTCGAAGGACGCATAATTCCGTTGTGTTAGAAGGTGAGGCACTAATTCTGCTTTGCCTGGACCTGACTGTGGATCCCGCCCTGAAGTGTTTTTGCTCATCCTCAGCAAGTAACAAATTACAAGGCTGACATCTTTAAGCAAATAGCTTTCCAAAAGAGCCCTGATTAGTTCCATTGATGGAGAGATCCTGTAGCAGTTGGAGCGAAAGATACGTTCCTTCCAGCTGGATAGGTTTAGCATTGCACCCATCAAAATACTGTACCTATGTGGCAAATAGATAGAAAATATATTGGAGTTTCTAACTAGAACAGCTTCTTCTTTCTCTCACTTTCTCCTCTGGCTCAGTGGTTTTAGGAGGAGAAGTCAGATGCTTCACTTCAGTTGACTTATAAGGTTCCAGTTGGATTCATTTCCTAATAAACAGATCTAGGAATATGGACGGCTAAGCACAAGTGCTGTATTTAGTTGTGTGGTGAAGCTGTAGGCTAGAAATCTGACTCTGTCTTCTGTCCAAAAGATGGCTTTTTAGTGGATTTTGTTTTTTAAGGATATACATTGTAAAAGAGGGCCCGAGTCTACATATTTGTGGCTCATTATTGAATTGTAAGTGATAGAAGCAATATACCTATTCTTGTAGTATTGCACATTTAAAAAAAAACCATAACCCAATCTGTCTCTTAACATCTTCCTCAAAGATGCAAAGATTATCCATTACCTATGTCAGTGTTTCTCAACCTCAGCAACTGAAACACTGATTTATGCCATTTGAAAACTTTATTGCCATTAGGATGCCACTCTTATAAAGTTTCACCCTCAATGGAACAGAGCACCTCAATGCAGAAGCACTACAGGAATATAAGAACGGGCCACTCCAACTGTAGTATAACATTTGGAGAATAAAAATAACATGGAGTAATTCTCCTCTCATCAAGCAGTTATTCACAATTTGCTTCTGCCTCTATGTGTCATTTCATAACTGTGTTTATTTAGAGTATAGTCGATTTATTTCCTTTTTTCTTTTGTTGGAAGCTTAGGTAGCAAGGTGGGCCTGCACGGTAATCATTCCCAATTTCTATATGGTTTCTAATACATGTGTTGTTGATTACTAGGCAAAGGAATATATTTTATAGAAAATACTTATAATTTAATACGCAGACTTAGTTCCGCTTGAGTGTATAGGTGTATGTATAGATACAGATCAAAGAACAGTAGAAAAATATAATCAATGTATTTTGTGAACATAATGCTTACTCTATGTAAGCAATAGAGTTCAGGCTTCTGTTAAATCCTGAATCATTATACACAAAATCTATCATCGACACTTAAAATAATGAGTCCAAATTTTAGTGAATTGTCCTCCTTAGTGGAAGAAAGCCAGAATATTAAAAAACAAACAAACTGAAAAAGAATATTTATTTTTCAAAAGTTATTTTTATGTTTTTCCACAATTGATAGTCTCTTTTCAAATACTGTTTTTTGTTCTTTTGCAGCTGGACATGATTTAAATAGTCAAGCAGCATTTGATAACCAGTACATGTGAAGTGCTCAGCTCCAGAAAAGGCACCAGTTCCAAAGAAATTGCTTGCAAGCTTTAAATCTTGGTCAGCAGAAGCCTTAAGAAAAATAGCCAATGCAAGCCACAATATTTTACTTGTCTCAATTTTCCTTCACTGCTTGGAGAGGACATGGTATCAGTGTGGAATCTCAGTGGACTTCATATCTAGAAATATATATGCATTTTTAGTGTGTTGCTGAAATGTTACGGGTTTGGAGCTATTGTAAATGTTAAGAACATTGTTTAAGAGTTTTATAGTCTGTTCTGAAGGTTTATAAACTGTAACCAAGTAAAAAAAAACTCTTTAGCATAATACCATTTGCATACTCATGATTTGGGTGGGCCGTCTTAATACAATCAATGCTGAATCATCCACAGTCCAGCTTTTATGTTCAGGTTCATTGCCTATGCACAAGGTGCAATGGGCAATTGGGCATCCTTTCAAGGAAGAGTTAGGATGGGAGAGGGGACATAACAAACTGTGTCATACTATCATACATGTATAGGTAGTCCTCGACTTAAAACCACAATTGGGACCAGAATTTCTGTTGCTAAGCAAGGTAGCTAAGTGAGTCATGTCCAATATTACAACCTTTTTTATTTATTTGCTAAATTTATTTGCCGCCCGTCGTGTAAGAAAATGACTCTTTTTGTTAAGTGAATCACTGCAGTGGTTAAATGAATCAGGTGGTCATTAAGTGAATCCATCCCCCCCCCCCCGTTGACTTTGCTTGTCGGAAGCCAGCTGGGAAGGTTGCACATGGCAATCACGTGACCCTAGGATGCTGCAACCATCATACATGCCAGTTGCCAAATGCCTAGATTTTGATTACGTTAACTATGGGGATGTGGCAATGGTTGTAAGTCACTATTCTCAGTGCTGTTGTGACTTGGATCATTAAATGAATGATTGTGCTGTAAGTCAAGGACTACCCATTGATTTTCTGTATCGGATGTCATAACTCAAATACCTTTATATGGTGGTGTCAAGACATGTGTTGTCGTTTTGACATTGTGGGTAGTTATAAGTACCCATGCAAGGTCCATCTGTAGCTTAAATTACTGTTGTAACATAAACATAAAATATTTGATTTGGGGGTCCAACTCACGATGACTTCACGCTTAGTAAAGAGAGGTCCATTCCTATCAACAAAGATTGGCTTTAGAGTACAAGGTTGTCCTCCGTTAACAATGGTCATTGGGACTGGAATTTCCATCACTAAGCAACACAGTCATAAAGCACAACATCATGTGACCGCATCATGTAGCGATGGCAATCCTGGCACTCATGGTTGCCATCGTTAAGTGAGGATTTGGGTCATTTAGCAAATTCCAGGTGTTTTGCAAGCAGGCTGGCAGGGAGGTAAGGTATGGAGTAGAGAAGGCTGCTGCCAGGTGGGGGGAGGAGGCATGAGTGGCATAGGTTACATATTTAATAATGTAATAAATGTGACCTATCAGATGAAAGTTCTCGTTTCTATGACACATGACACCTGGAGGCTCCCATGAGTGATAATAAGATATGCATCAATATTTCACTAGTGTCACAACTTTCAGAAGGTAGGGACTGCTTTTCAGACTACATACTGAATTCTGTTCTGTTGCCTGAACAGTTTTTGTTCCATTGAAAATACATGTTTTCTGGTGTAATATAATTATTTGCCTGTATATAAAAGAAAAGCTAGCCTTTGATAGCATAGCAATTTGTTTTGATTTTTAAAAATTATTATTATAGGATTAGTGTTCTTTACTTGTGCCTTATTGGAAGAACACTATTGGACCAGGTGCTTAACAGGAAATATTTTTCTTCTGTGGAAAGCTATACATTCTTTTCCCACACCCTTTTTATATTTCTATCTTTCCAGCTTTCACATTTCCTCCTCCTTATGGAGTTGTAGTCCTGAGAGAAATTTTTGTCTCTTGAAAACAAACAAGACAGATCCTTCAACTCCATTCATTCATTCATTCATTCATTCATTCATTCATTCATTCATTCATTCATTCATTCATTCATTCATTCAATTTAATTACTATGCCACCCATCTCTCCTACAAAGTTACTTTGGGCAGCTTAGAAATTATAGCTTATAAATTATTTCATAGAATTAGGAAAGGTTTTACAGAACAGTAAATGACAGAGAAATATCTTATGCCTAATATAAAGACCCAGGAAGAAAAACTATATGCTGAGTCTGCCAAACTGGACATTGAAAAGTACAGTTCCAGAAATATTGAACTTCAAGACGAACCTCTAGAAATATAAATATACCAATACTGTCACAAATCCATGTGAGGAATGTACCAAGAAGTAAGAGAGCTAAAGCAAGATGAAGTGTTGTGTTTATAGGGAGCCAGTGAAATACCCTATGAGATACAGAGAATGGAAGAACCAGGATAAATGTCTAGGACAGTGCAAATCACAGTGTTCTGGATTTAGGTCAAGGAAGAAAGATTTTTTTTTTTAAAAAAAGGATCCACCAATGAATGGTCATAGTAGTTAAGGGGTTATTGTTGGCCATGCTTCCTAGAGTTTCTTGGAGTTGCTGTTCAATATTTGGAATAGGTTCCCTATTCCACACTTAGAGCTTAGTGTGTTTTGTGTATCCAGCAATTTTGTTGAATTGAATTGAGCAATGCTTTGGTGCTTCCTTCAGGATAAGAAAAGGAATACGGAATAGCCTATCAGATTGGAACCAAGCAAAAATAATAGTTTTTTCTCCCTGACCTTGGTAAATTGACAACAATTAAATACTAACATTCTGTCTTTTATGTGCTTCTTGTAGCTACGTTCTGACACCAGACAAATCAATGTGTCCTACATGGCACCTTTAAATGTACAGACTTTTTGACGGGTGTCACCTATTTATAGGAGTGCTTTTCCTATCACATTTTTTTCTTGCTCATCCTTCTCAACACACTGTTGCCTTAACTATTTATTTCAAATATTTCTATACAGGGGCAATTCTGCATTCAGGACGTGATGCTACGGAGAGAGATAGAGCATCGGTGCTACCACTTGGAGCCTGTTGTTTTCCCATATATTTCTCCATTGGCACTTGAACAAACGCACATGCTTAAAGCCTTGAAAATAATTTCTTATTATAGCTAGAGGTAGAACCACTGACACATCTGCTGCTGTGTTTAGAATGAAGAAAAGTTAGGCAGTTTACTCACTGGGCTTCACTCCATTCAGCAGCACCCTGAAAGCCCTGGAATTGGCTGGGCAATGGGGCTACTAACACCCTGAGAAGAAATGCATAATAGATATTTACCAATAGAACTTGGAAATTGTCACGCTTATCTCACATTCAGCAAGCTCGGGCTATGGCATATGGTTGTAAGGAAATCGCCTCTCACATTCCAAACAAGTGGCAGAAACGCTTTTAAATTGGATTCTCTGTTTTTATGAGGTTTCTCAAAGGAAGACATTTGTTATTTGGGTTAACGGCAGTGTCAGTAATGGTGTTTGAACAACTCGCCCGTTTTAATGCCTAATATCTTAAGCTATAAAGCAGACGGTGGGAGCAAACATCTCCAGCCTTGAGCTCTTTGTTATGGATGAGCTGCAAATTTTTTTGCCCGGGCCCATGTCTTCTCCAGGTGAAAGGAAGGGCTGGAAATTTGCTCGTACCCATTCTCTTGTGTTTATTGTTTGCTATTGCCTGTTTATTTATTGGTTTTATTTATTGGCAAGCCTTCTGAGCAAGCCTGTAACTCTTTTGGAACCGCATGAATGCTCAAAATAAAAACAATCTTCTCTGCAGCAATAGTAGATTCTGATTCTGTAGGGAGGGAAACGTCACCAGCAATGGCTGGCATTGCCATTCAGAATCATTTTGGATTCTCTTTTCGGGACTCGGCCCAAGCTGAAATTAAAATGTGAGACCCTGAGAAGAGAACCAGTTAACTTTATTTTCTTGTTTAGCAAATATAGTAAGGAAACTTCCACAAAAGCATTAATTTCCCTCCTGAGACATTTTGCTCTATTCATTATTGGGGTCATCCTTTTGCACATGCATGGAGGTGTGCTGCTAAATATTTTTCAATGATTGCCCTCATGCTGTCTTCATCACATTCTCAGTCATCAATGGAGGCAATGAAGTCAGGTCTAGTTGTTCCAGTTTTTCCTCTTCTCCCAATATAATTTTTGCATGGATATGGACTAGAAGCCTTCAATGGTGAGGAGGTTGATAACACGGTTGGATCTGCCCAACTCCTACTGGCTACTTTAGCCTGCTGCAGATATGCCCCTCTGTCACTGGGATCTGCCTTCCATGGAAATTTTGAGCTGCCACCCCCTGCTTCCCCAGGCTATTTTTGGACGTGGTTTTAGTGCTTTTTCTGAACAGCACTAAACATGTGGGGCACTCTTTCAGCAAAGCACCAGAGCTGTGTTCAGAAATAACTTGGCTGAAAGACCATAGGTACTGAGCACTTCTGCACCTATAATCTGTCACATCTGCTATTTGAAACATGCCCAAATCTTGCATCCCAGAGAATTGCACAATCCAATCCCATTGTCATGTTTAAGGAAAGTGATGGGTGGTTGGTGTTCACTCTTGCAAGTGATACTTGGTGAAAGGAAAAACAAAACCAAGGGAATCCACCAATTTCATAGTAATTCTGTCAAGTTTCCGACTAATGAACTCAAACAAATCAGCAATCTGAGACTTTCCGTTTCCTCAAAGAACTGCTTTATTGAGTACATCATTTCGGCATGGATGATCTTAAAACCAGCTCTAGTTATTTCCCGTTTCAGTATAGTTAAATGTTAGAGATTCCCCCTCCCCTCGTGTCACAGGTCACATTGTCCAATAAGGTGTTCTGGTGTCTCCTTGGTGACTAGTCTTAGTCTCTGGCCGGCACCTGTTGGAAGCGATCTTGGTTCCCACGAGATAGTCGGTTGTTTTGGCTAGTTCGCATTCCACTCCTCTCCCACCTTCCCGAACTGTGTGACAACTTGAGAAACAGAAGGTGGCTGCGACGGGATTGATCTGTTTCAGAGTTGACAAATTCTCTTATTCTTTTTTGGGCTGGTGGAGATGGCTGGAAGCCTGGAGTTATTTTGGTGTCAATGGTTACCTTCATCCTATTCACTGTAGGGTGAAACACTGAATAGTTCTCTATTCAGAACTCACATGCCTTGAAGCTGGCTTTTCTTAACCATAAGGTATTAGGACTGACCACTTCAGACTGGAGAAACCTACTACCTACCGTGTTTCTCCAAAAAGGAGGCCGGGTCTTATTTTCGGCTCTCTGCAGCCATAATAGAGCTCTGGATCAATCCAGAGCTCTGTTATCGGCTGCAGATGCCTTCCGGCAGGCATCTGAAGGCGAAACAGAGGCCAGGGCGATGCGTGCAAGTGGTGGCAAGCGGCCGCAGAAGAACGCGAGGCAGGTGTTGGGGTGTGCGAGGCCTGGTAAGTAGGGCAGCTCCACCACCCCCCTCCCCACCAGTGGTGGGATTCAAATAAATTAACAACCGGTTCTCTGCCCTAATGACCGGCTGGGTGGGTGTGGCCATAGTGGGCATGTCCAGTGGGTGTAACAGGTAGCACTCGGCCTCCTGCACCCTCCGGGAGCAAAAATAGGCCGTGGGGGGGCGCCGCCCCTCTGCGCCCCATTTTAGGCCTAGTAGGCCTCCCTGCAGCTCCTGGGAGCAAAAACAGGCTGTGGAGGGCCCATTTTCAACCTCCCCGGGCTCTGGTGACTGGAAATAGGCCCATTTTCGTGCTCCACGGGCCTTTGGGAGGCCTGTTTTCCACCTACCTGGGCTCCAGAGGCTCTCTGGAGGCTGGAAATAAGCCCATTTTCGCGCTACATGGGCCACTGGGAGGCCTGTTTTCCACCTCCCTGGGCTCTGCAGGCTCTCTGGAGGCAGGAAATAGGCCCATTTTTGCCCTCCACGGGCCTCTGGGAGGACTGTTTTCCATCTCCCCAGGCTCCGGAGGCTCTCTGGAGGCTGGAAATAGGCCAATTTTCACGCTCCACGGGCCTCTGGGAGGCCCGTTTTCCACCTTCCCGGGCTCCATGCGCCCCCTGCTGGGATCCAAAACAGGGGGACTCCTGGGAGGGGCGGGGTGGGGTGGGGCGGGGTCAGCCGGTCATCAGAACTGCTGGTTCGCTGAACCGGACGTAAAATTAACATCTGGTTTGTCCGAACCGGTCTGAACCGGCTGAATCCCACCTCTGATCCCCAGCCTAGCTTATTTTGTACCTATGTGCCTCGCCCCATCCCCTGCACCCTGGGGTCTTAATTAGGGCTAATTTGGTGGGTGGGGCTTAATTTGATTGCATGCGCTCAAAAACGTGATAGGGCTTATTTTCAAGTTTTGGAGAAACACGGTAGCTTGCTGGATTTGTAAGAAAATAAAATGGAAATTTCCTCTCTCAAAAACTGATTTCAGCCTAGAGAAATTCTAATCCGAAGTTGGTCTTTGTGCTGCAAGGCTTCTTGATCTGTTGGGGGAGTGAATCCAATGAAGCCCAATGCATTATATTAACAGCATTTTTTTAAAATATATTTTGAAAGACCTTACTGCTTGCCAGGTGTCTTCTGGGCACAATTCAAGACGTACATTTTAAACTTTAAAATCCAGAGCAGTTTGAAGTCAAACTATCTTAAGGATTACCTGTTTTGAACTTAATCTATGTGAGAATTTAAAAAGACTTCGTTTTCAAAAGGCCTTGTGCTGGGTGGAAAGAAACAGAAAGTCTCTTGTCTTGCTCCCAAGCTGTGGAATTGTGCTCAGCATACTTTTTCTGCTCTCACAAAAGTAATCAATTTCTTTCTCTTTAATCAAGCTTTTTTAGACGGAGTGATTTTAGTAGTGCTTTAATGAGATTTTAATTGTTCTTTTTTTTAATTGTTAGCTGCTTTTCTGCCTTCTGTAGGCAGAAGGAGAGGATATAAACGGCAAGGATGGAATCATGCTAAATATGGGATATCGCTCAGAGAGATGAGAATTACAAAGAACCAGCTGACTGGCTTTAATTTCATTCATGACCCTTTCTTGAAGAAATTTTAGCTAGAAGAATTACTTGTCTGATTAATCCCATGAACCAATGATTGAGTATTTCAGCTGCTTGCGAACTTACTTAACGTAAAAGAAAAACAGGAGTGTCTCCAAGATCAAGCTAAGACTGGCCAGGTAACAAAAGCTAATTATTTGGTCATTTGCCCTCAGTTCTTAGAATTGCTTGGAGGAATTAAAGACACTGTCAGGAGAAGAAAAGCATCAGTGGTATGCTTGATGTTCCAGAGCAGGCCACACAAGGGATGATCAACCATATTAAATAGGAACCAGCAGTCCTATACTGAAATTTGCCAAATGCTTTTTTTTTTTTTTTTTTTTGCAGCAGCAGATTTCAGTATCATCTTGCGCAAGGCTAGTTGGTTGCATTCAACTTACAAGTTACAAAATTTTGCAGACCTGTTTAATGTTGTCCCTCCCTGTAACAAAAACATCATTATAACAGCCTTTGCCTTATGTACACGAAACTTAGGGGTTGCTGTGCATGACCTTTTATCAATCATGTAATCCTCGTGATTACAACAAGGCAAAAGTTAGTGAAAGCAGCAGGGTTCTTGAAACTTGGCTTTGATAACTTTGACCGAGCTTGTACAGTACTCTTGTCTTTTGAGATATCATTATCCTAAGTAAGAAACATGCTAATTTGGCTTGGATAACCATGTGTCAGGGTTCTAAGTAACACCCCCAACCAAGTAAAACTCCGAGGCAGGCATTTCCTCAAAGTTCCATTTTATTAGAGATGTCATATTGGCACATCTGGAAAAACCCGAATCTGAAATCCCCCGGGTTTTCCCCACCCAAAGGAAAGTCCAAGTCCCTTCCCCTGCACCCACATGTCCATCACATGGTCCAATCAGGTCACCATCCTAACTGGAGTAGCTTCCCAGTCACGCCTCTCCAGGTGCAGATTGAACGTCCTTGACTCCCAGTGAAAGAATGTGGTTGTTGCTATGGCTATACATCTCACCCCGTCGCCATCCAACCCTCCTCCCAGTTCCCACAGCATGCCCATCCTCCAAGTGTGGCAGCCCTGAAGATGCAAAGAAAAAAATGGCCTCCAGGGCTGGACACCATGGCTGAAGAAAACAGATGGACATAGACAGTTCAGAAAAAGTTTGGTGCTTCCAAACTGCTATTATTTTAAACATTCAAACTTTCAAGATATTTCCATATGTTCTGACCTAATGTGAAACAAAACTCCAAGTCACCCGTTCCCTGGTGTCAGGAGTTTTGAAGAACTAAGCTGATTTATTTCCAATTTTTTGTTTTGAAACCCTATAGTTCTCTTTCTCTCCTTTGAGGGAACTTTCATCCACCTGCTGCCCACATTGCAGCTTTCCTCAATAGCCCAAAGGAACAAACAAGTTTGCTGTCTTCTTTCTCTTCCACACATGTCACACATCAAAGGGCCAGGAAGCAATATTTGTGGGTTTTTTTCTCCCCTCCCTTTTTCATTAGGATCCTGGGAATTTTTGTTGTCCTAGAACCCAGAAAATAGCAGGAGTTCAAAGCAAATCAGGATTTTCACTCTTTGCTCTCAGTATTTCAAGTTAGCAAATAAAAACAATAGCATAGGTATTCAAATTGGTTACATAAGTTAGGCCAAGACAGCTAAGGTGTTTATTTAATGCAGTGCCTCCACCCTCAACAGTCAGATGGGGAAAAAATAATCTATTGATGTGAATCCTTCTCTTGGAGTTCTCTTTAGGGACACAAAAAATACTTGTAATAGTGTGTTCCTTTCCTTTTTTGCCAATCATCTCAGAAAGAGGCATTGAAGATCTATCTCCAATTACAAAAAGTGTGAATGAGCTGGTTTGAACCTCCAGCCATCACAACCCTGTTCTGGAAGCATTTCCATTATAGTTCTTGTATTATAAAAAAACAGCAACTTTCAAGTCAATTCAAACATGGAGGTAAGTATGCAGTGGAATACCCCAAGGCTCCGTTTTAGGCCCAGTACTCTTCAACATCTTCATCAATGACTTGGACGAGGGGATAAATGGGGAACTCATCAAATTTGCAGATGACACCAAACTGGCAGGAATAGCCAACACTCCAGAAGATAGGCTCAAGATACAGAAGGATCTTGACAGACTTGAACATTGGGCGCTATCTAACAAAATGAAATTCAATGGTGAAAAAAGTAAGGTTCTACATTTAGTCAAGAAAAACAAAATGCACAGGTACAGTATATGTGGTACCTCGCTCAATAGTAGTAACTGTGAGTGGGATCTTGGAGTCCTAGTGGACAATCACTTCAAAGACTATTTGAAGGAAAGGGAGGACAAGGGGAGACATGATAGCAGTGTTCCAATATCTCGGGGGCTGCCACAAAGAAGAGGGAGTCAAACTATTCTCCAAAGCACCTAAGGGTAGAACAAGAAGCAATGGGTGGAAACTAATCAAGGAGAGAAGCAACTTAGAACTAAGGAGAAATTTCCTGACAGTTAGAACAATTAATCAGTGGAACAGCTTACCTCTGGAAGTTGTGAATGCTCCAACACTGGAAGTTTTTAAGAAGATTTGTCTGAAGTGGTGTAGGGTTTCCTGCCTAAGCAGGGAGTTGGACTAGAAGACCTCCAAGGTCCCTTCCAACTCTGTTATTCTATTCTATTCCTTGATAGACCTAAAAGTTTGCTGCTTACTTAAGTGGAAAAGATGAAATATGAGCGCAGTTCTGATCTAAATGCCTTGGTCCAACAATGAAACCTCAAGATTAACTTTATTGATATTGAAGTAAGGCTAGCATGCTAGTTGGGGAATACAGGGAATTGAAGTCCACAAGTCTTAAAGTTGCCAAAGATGGACACCTCTGCTTTAGATTCAGCATAGAGTCCGATGAAAAGAGACTGTCCCATTTTCTGTGCTGGCATCCCCGTTTGAAACCTTTCCTTTAAAAACTGTGGTATTCATTAAGACGTTTATTGATTTTTCTGTTTGATGATTACATTTGGAGGCTACCTGATTTCAAAGGGATATAATCTGTTTTTCTAAGCCATTTCACTTTTGTGTCAAAAGCAAAACTGATAAATAGTAAGAGAGACAATTTGCAAGAATTGTGTTTTTTCTAGCAGATCTATTTCATGTTCTTTCAATTAGGTAGGAGTGTTTAAACAGGAAGAAATGTCACTCCACTAACTGTTGCTCTTATATTGTCATAACCAGGGGTGGGTTCCAACTTACCTCCCTGCTGGTTCGCTCCCTCCCGCGCTACGTGGGCGCGTCTCGTGGGCGCGCGTGCATGCGCGCATGTGCAGTAACAAAAAATCCGGAAAAAAAACAAAGCCGAAAAAAAGATGGCGACCGCATGCACAGTGCCGGAAGTCAGCTTGTGCACATGCTCAAAAGGAAAAAAAAAATTTAAAAAAAATTTAAAAAAAATTCAAACAAAATTCAAAAAATAAAATAAAAAAAAGATGGCAGCCCCCACGGACTGACACCGACTGATCCGGTTCGGTGACGTCATCGTGATGTCACCAGCGGGCCGCTACCGGTTCAGGAGAACCGGTCAGAACCGGGAGGAACCCACCCCTGGTCATAACCCTCTGATGTTTTCAAATTGTTCTGGAGAGATTAGAAACTCCAGCTTAACCCTTTTGTTTTTCATTGACATTTCCAAATTATTTATTTATATTTTTATCCTGCCTTTCATTCACTCCATCCTTCAATTTTTCCACATAACAACAATCCTGGGAGAGAGATGGAAATTAAGCCACATGAATTGTGAAATAGGCTGATTGATGGAGGCTCTATGTAGATGAACACATGGACCCCATGACTTAAAAAAACACCCATTGGCTCTTTTTGTGATGGCAAATATTCATTGGTAGATAAGGCTTTGGCAAATTTCTGATTTGATGTGACACTTCTTTTTCATTGTGTCACTTTACATTGGATTCCTTGACATCCAGTTGGTTGAATGAATAATATTGAAGTCTACTCTCATTTAATATCAACAAAAAGGAGCCTTTAAGTATAAAGCTACTTGCATTTTTGAGCTCTGCCCTTAATTAAATCCAAGTGCTAAAATACATAAGAGACTCAGAACAAAGCTACGTTGCATAACTCGTTTCCTGAAAAGGAATGGTGTAGCTTATATTACCAGTAGGTTTACAATAGAGCCACAGAAAGAGAGGCAGTCATTCAATTTGGACTGGGATTGTGGAAAAAGCAAAAGATGAAATGCATTTATACAAATAGCCATGCTCAATTCTGTTTACCCCTTGGAAGGGCATATCCACATATCCGCACTTACCATTTAAACTGTTGCTGTCCTGTGCTCATGCTGGCTTGATGTAAACTGGCTTAAGAAAATCTGTCCAAACTGAGATGCTTTGGACACAGCTTCCAAGGCATTCAGTCTAGGCTGCAAGGCTCCTATGTCCTCCTACAGGGTAATTTTTCTGCTGCTGTGCCTTCCTACCTTTGTACATCAGGAAAGCAATAGCCACTCACTTTCCTTCATGTAGGCAGGTCTTCTTGGATGTTCATATGTTAATCTGTGTTTGCAATATTAGTATGTATGCATGCATGCACAAAGTTAGACTTATGTATAGAAATTTACGTAAAATTTATACTTTATGTACTTGTTTTGTTATTGTTTTATCATTTTAATGTTTTAATGTTTGTAATCCACACAGTTGCCCCTAGACAATACTAGATGGGCAACACATAAATCTAATAAATAAATAAAATATTTACAAAATTGCAGTGTCAAAATGCAGATGCCAGTAGACCAAACAAGCATTTCACATTTTTCTTCTTTCCAGCATATGCTCTTATTGGTTCTCTATTCTCCTCCCTCCAGCATCAAGGTAAGAAAATAATATGGTGGTTAAGAGCTCCCACAAGGGTTCTTCCATATTCTACAATATTGCCTTTGAACAAATTAGATAAGGGCACCCCTGGAATGAAAAAAAAAATATGGAAAGCAGACACATATATCACTGCATCCAACACCTTGCTAGCATAAAAGCAATCTCCCAAAGCATTAGAAGGCAAGAGAAGAAATAATGGTTGGAAACTAAAAGAGGAGAGAAGCAACCTGGACTTAAGGAGAAACTTCCTAACAGTGAAGACAATTAACCAGTGGAACAGCTTGCCTTCAGACTTATGGGTGCTCCATCACTGAAGGTTTTTAAGAAGAGACTGGACAGCTACCTATCTGAAATGATATAGGGTTTCCTGCTTGAGCAGGGGGTTGGACTAGAAGACCTCCGTGACCCTTTCCAGCTCTATTCTGATTGGCACCCTTGGCCAATGCTCAAGCTGAGCAATCATACTGTGAAGCCATTGCTTCGCTTTGCAGGAGAAGATAATACAGGTAGAGAACCTCCTTTTCCCAGTCATCTGAGGTAGAAAGCTCTCATCCCCTGAAATGCCCATATAAATCAAAGAGCTAATTAAGGAGTAATTAAGGCTCTTCTATTCATGGACTGATTTCCATGCAGTTTGATTGCCTGCAAAATATGGTTCATAGGCCAGCCATATAGACATATATCAATTAATGCGATCAAATATTGCATTGGCAATGCTGCTGCAGCTCCGAGTATCTCCAGTCTGCTTTTTGCCAACTCTGCTAAGTAAGGAAACCAGTAGACATCATGCAATCTCTTGCAATTAAGCACTTCTATATCAGGTTCCTCTATCCTAAGTTAGAAGATTAATTAATTACAACAGCAAATGGATTGCAAGGGCCTCAAATGCTAGTGTAATTAACTCATTCATTATCCTGCTCACTTATACAGTGACAGCTCTTAAAGGTCATCATTCATTTTTATGCTTCACTTTATCCCTCCCATATCACTATAGTTTCACCTCTATAGTAAAAGTTAAATGAGGAGGGTTTTTTTTTATGCCATATAAACTTGTTCAATCTGAAGGGATCATCACTGAAGATATTCTTATCTTTAACAGCAAATATTTTGGATCACTATCCTACCTTTATTGCCTTTTTGCTTTGCCATAATTTTCCTCCAATGTATCAAAGCTGCTTTGAGGTTGTCCTTGGATATTGTGAGAAAAGAGAAAGCACTAGTACATTAGTGGACATTACTGCTAAGGATGACTTAAGAACAGGGGTGAAATTCAGCAGGTTTGGACAGGTTCTATAGAACCGGTGGCGACGATTATGCGCAGTTCGGAGAACCGGTAAATCGCACCACTGACTCGCCCTGCCCCGCCCCTCCCACTCACTCCTTCTCTTCTCCTTCTCGGGCTCATACACACAGAGCAAACATGAGAAGGAGGCGAGAAGCAGCCAGGTTGAACACTAGAAGACTTGGCTGAACTTTTCTGTTGGTTCTGTGGGCGTGGCTTGGCGGGCTTGGCTTGGCCATGCCCACCAAGCCACACCCACAGAACCGGTAGGGGAAAAATTTGAATGTCACCCCTGCTTAAGAATCATTATTTTGAACATGAGCTGGAGACAAGATTTTGGACACAACATGGAGACACTACTACAAGCAGAACAGAAGAAATTACAAAATACGTTTAGGTCTTGGTTAAAAGCAAGAGAAGAAGAAAAAATCATCCTTGGATATGTACAATACATGTCTTTGGGAAAATTGTACCCAAAAACTATCAAAATGTTGCTTGAGAATTTCCCATTATATTTACAAAAATACAGTGTATTACTTGTGGCTCATTTTACTGCAAAATTCTAGAGTCCAATTAATATTTTTTTTCTCTTTATCAAATGGTTGAGGAAGCCATAACATAAAGGGTCATAGAAAATAATTATTTTATCTGTTAAATGCCACCCCAAAAAAGAGGTAGAGAACAATTCTGTTATGCAATAACTTCAAGTCATTGTGAAGACTCATTTCTCCTGATTTTGAGCCACTAATTAGAGGAGAGGACATGATAATAAGCTAATTGTAGCATAACTTTACGTGATATAAAACCACTTCCTATGACTCTCCAAATGGTGATACTCACACCTCTAACTCTGAATGGCAGAGTGCCAGAAAACAATTATGCAAACTCTTTTGAACAAATTCATAAAACTGAAGCAGGGCGGATTTGTTTGTTTGTTTGTTTGTTTGTTTGTTTGTTTGTTTGTTTGTTTGTTTGTTTGTTTTTGGTGAACTGGATTAAAGGAAATTAAGACAAAGCTAGGGGAATGGTGCACTTTAAAATGGTGCGGCATAAAATCTATTGCTAGCTCAAGGCAATTGGTCATTGGTGAAGGAGTCTGGGAGGTGTAGTTTTCAATATTGAATAGACACAACTTCCCCATTGCTGAACTGAAAGCAGATTTAAATCTCTCTTGCACCTGCCAATCTCATGCTTTGCTTTATTACTTTGATTACTTTGCAAGAATGCGCTAAGCACTCTGGTTTCCAAGCAGCTTCCTCTTATGGGTAATACAATGAAGTAGATGTAGGACAAGTGAAACTCAAGGAAGATTACATGGGTGCAATAAAAGAAAGTGTCTTCATCAATGTGAATGGATATAAGGCTATCAAGATATGCCAGGGAAAACTTTTAAAAACATTTTTTTTTTAAAGGCATTTGTTTCTCTGTGTCCTCCCTCCTCCCAAATGCATGCTACTTAAGGTGGCAAATCATTTCAAACTGGGTCAAGGCAAAGTTGCCTACTGCTATAGTGGTTCTGCACACACTTTGCATGCAGAAAAGTGCAATTATATCACCCCATCACAACCCTGTTAAATGATGTTATGTCAAAAAACTGGGACATTACTGCTTAAAATAGTGGTAAGGAGACATCACTGGACTATAAAGAGGCAATTTAATAAACAAATGCAAAATAAAACATCTGTATGAACCAATGATCCTTTCTTGGATTATGCAGGCATTATCTCCACATCTATTTGTACTTGCCTTTGTATAAACCCTGGCAACATTGTCATCAAAGGTAGTTCTCCAAACTCCTTTGTAACTGATGCATATTAACAAAAAATCAGATTTTAAATGAGCAGGGATGGCAAAAAATAAGTAAGGAAAAATAGATTTCTGTCATGCATAAACAACCAGTCCCACAAGTGTAGAGTTCAAACTAGCTACTTTATTATTCTCCATTTATAATACAGGAATCTCCTCAGATCAGCAGCTTTCACCTTGGAAAGACCTAGATAAGGTCCAAAGGCATTTTGGGGGCAGGGGCGGTGGGGGGGGTGTCAGATTGTCAACTGTCTGACTAATGAAACCAAAATAAGTAAATATTCTCAGAAGCTTTGAATTCCGTAAAGTAAATCTTTATTGGATACACCATTTTTGTACTGAAAAATCAAAACCAGCTCTGGTTTTCCCACGGAAATGCTTACCTTGTTAAACAATAGCTTCCCTTTCTCCCCACCCCTGGGTGATCACATTGTCCAATTATGAGACATCCTTTTGTTATGGGAACAATCCACCTCAAGCACCTGCAGTGGTGACCTTGATGGTTTCCAGGCTCTCATGATCCGTGCACAACTTCTCAGCACTCCATTCCCCCATTCCCTCCCCCCAGTTCAATGGCAGGTTGCATAGCGATAAGGTTTGCAGAAGCAAAGCAGTTCAGTCTTGACACAGACATTGCTTTCTTGTGTTTACATAACAAGCCTAGACTAATTCTCCACTTGAGCCCTCTTCTCGACTGTTGCTATCCAACAATTTCACAGTGTAACTTCACAGAGATGGGGGGGGGGAAATGTTGCTCTGTGTTGTCTTTTCTTTTTCATATATTAGAAAAGAACCTTCATACATGCCAGAATATCAATTAAGCATTTCCCTTTCTTGAATCAGGAGCCTGACAGGAAAGTAATAAATTCACATGGTCAATAAAGATTTGAGTCACTTCCTCAAGTAGCTTATTTGGGGTGATAATACGGCAGCCTTTTCTATGAGCCCTCTTCTGTTGTCCCACAGCTATCTGGAAAGCTACATCTACTCCAGTGGTGGGTTGCTACCGGTTCAGACCGGTTCGGGAGAACCGTTAGCGGAACTTTGGTGTGATTCCCTGAACCGGTAGCAACCTCTGGCTGGCCCCGCCCCTGAACCAGTCCCCTGCTGAGACGCTCGCCCTGCCTCACCTTTGCCATGCATATCCAACTGCCTCCTGCCTACACACAGGTAAGCATTTGCACTAGCGTACTCCCCCTCCCTGCCGGCCAGCACCTCCCGAAGCCGCTGGCATTGCAACTGCGGTGGGGATGGGCAGCTCAGCAAGCTTTGCAGCCATGTGTCTACAAGGTTGCCTGGCCGGCTCCCCTCTCTTGCCGGCCAGCGCCTCCCAAAGCCGCTGGCATTGCAACCGCAGTGGGGATGGGGGGCAGCTCGGCAAGCTTTGCAGCCACGTGGTTGCCGGGCCGGCTCCCCTCTCCCTGCCGGCCAGTGCCTCCTGAAGCTCCTGCCATTGCAGCCACGGTGGGGATGGGGGGCATCTCGGCAAGCTTTGCAGCCGTGTGGCTACAAAGGTTGCCGGGCCGGCTCCCCTCTCCCTGCTGGCCAGCATTTCCCGAAGGCTGTTTAGCCGCGGCGGGGACGGGGGGGAGAGGGCAGCCCAGCAACCTTCGCAGCTGCATGGTTAGAAGCTTTCCTGGCCGGCAGCCCCCTCCCACCACCAGCCAACGTCTCCCAAAGCGCCCTCCCTGCCGCCACTGCCCTCTCCTGCCACTGCCCTGTTCTTCCGTTGCTGCCCTCTCCTGCTGCACCCATGAGGACTTGAAACTTGAGCCAGCGATCTCGCGCTAAGACGGCCATTCTCCGGCAAGACCAGCCAGCCGGCCAAGGAGGTGGGCAGCTGAAAATGGCACAGAGGCGTGGGCGAAGGCTGGGAGGGGGTGGGAGGGGGTGCAACACACGGGAAGTTCCCCGCAGTTCCTTGGCTCGTCTGGGCTGCAGCTGAGCCCGCTGCCCTGAGCTGGCAGAGGCACCATGACATGGCGAGGCTTGCTCGCCTTTTGGGCCTGGTGCGCTCAGCTTCCATGGTGCTTTTGGGTGACTGCTGCCCGCATCCGCCTCGGGTCCCGCGGACACACCGCTTTCTTCCTTCTCCCGCTGCTGCTGCTCTGGTGCTCGCCGGATCAGTTCGTCCCAGACCAGGTGTGTGTGTGTCTGTGTGTGTGTGTGTGAGAGAGAGAGAGTGAGTGAGAGGTCCCCCTCTCTTCCCCGAGAGAAAAGAGAGGAAGAGAAAGAGAGGAAGAAAGTGAAAGAAAGAAAGAGAAAGAGAGAAAGAGAAAGGAAGAAAGGAAGAAAGAGGAAGAGAAAGAGAGAAAATGTGTGTGTGTTTGTGAGAGAGAGACAAAGAAAGAAAGAGAAAGAGAAAGAAAGAGAAAGAAAGAAAGAGGAAGGGAGAGAGAAAGAAAGAGAAAAAAAAATGAACGAAAGAAAGAAAGAGAGAGAGAGAGAGAAAGAGAAAGAAAGGGAAATGGAGTGTGTGAGAGAGAGAGAGAGAGAGGAAGGGAGAAGGAAAGAGAAAGAAAGAAAGAAAGAAAGAAAGAAAGAAAGAAAGAAAGAAAAAGAAAGGAAGGAAGGAAGGGAGAGAGAAAGAAAGAAAGAGAAAGAAAAAGAAAGAAAGAAAGAAAAAGAAAGAAAGAGGAAGGAAGGAAGGGAGAGAAAAAGAAGAAAGAAAGAAAAAGAAAGAGACAAAGAAAGAGATAAAGAAAGAGAAAGAGAAAGAGAAAGAAAGAAAGAGGAAGGAAGGAAGGAAGGAAGGAAGGAAGGAAGGAAGGAAGGAAGGAAGGAAGGGAGACAGACAGACACAGAGAGAAAAACCTCTGGGCTATTATTTTTAATTGTTCCATTATTTATCATGTGTTAATATTTTACACTGTCCCTACACCTTATATTTTTTTTGAACCCCTAAATAAGCGCTTGGCCTTATTTTTGGGGAGGTCTTATTATTCTGGGGCGCATGGCGCAAGATGGGGCTCCTCTTGTCGTCTTACCTGATTTCCAGTTCTGTCTCCCTAACCCTAACCAGAGGAAATGGCGGGGACCGGCTGCACATGCGGTTAAATATTTTCGGGGAGGGCTTATTTTTGGGGGAGGGTTTATTTTCGGAGGAGGGCTTATTTTCAGGGGATGTCTTATTTTTGGGGAAACACGGTATAGTATGTAGATAATAAAGTTGAAAAAAGGCGAACAACATTTTTACAGAATAGATACATTGAGGCTGGGTGTGACAAGGAATGGCTGGGAGGGGATGGGCCAGGCAAGGCACCCCTTGACGTGAGTGACATTGAGTTGGCCACGCCCACCCAGTCACATGACCATGAAGCCACACCCACTGTCACATGACCATCAAGCCACACCCACAAAATAAGCCACGCCCACAGAACCGGTAGTAATTTAATTTAGAACCCACCCCTGATCTACTCTGATTTTTTTCCCCCTTGAATGCACAAATTAAAATTTGCAGAAAATAAATTAGTCATTGGTATATAAAATGCTGGGAAATTTTTCTTAGTGTGACCTTTGTTTGTGTTCTTCCAGAAATTAAAATGTGGTTGTTAATGGATGCAGAATTAATTGTGTATGAGATATAAAATTCTACTGATTGTAGAAGGATAAATGCCTGAGTGTGGCATCAATGAGACTTGGTTACCTATTTGTCAAAGGTAAGCAAAAAAAAGCCATTGGGAAGCTGCCACTAGAGCACAAAATTGGTATCAACACAATGCAGATAACAGCAGAGTGAAATGTGTAGGGCAGGACTTGTACTGGGTGTTGTAGTCAAAAGTGGACAAATAACCTCAGAAATCTGTCTCTCAACCTTGCTAGCAATTTCTTATTTATGTGATTCACCATCAGGATGAGCTACAGAGAGAGTGAATGCATGTGAAAATCAATACTAAGAGAATAGAAAAATGAGGTGAAGGAGGAAAGTATCAGTAAAGAAAGAATTTCTTCCATGAGGAAACTGTTGATGAAGCTTTCCATCCTGGTGTACCTATTCTATTAGTAACAGTAACAGAGATATGAAGAAAAGTGGATGTGGTTATTCATTTGTGCTTGAGATGACCCTTTGTGTTAAATCACTATTTGTGGCTAATGTCTCATAAATGAAAAGATTTAGCTGAGAGGAAATGCAAACATTATTATTAGCCGGAACTCTTCTGCATATTTCTTTCTACTGTATGTCTTGTACAATAACTTCCGCTCTGCATTATACTATCAAAGTTAACAATGTTTACTTTGTCCAGTGTTCTTTCTTCCAAGCAGATGATGATAGGAATACCAAGTAGGACATGAAGGCAAAATCTTTCTCCAACTATCTCCTCAACTACAAGTCTTCAGAATTGTTATAGTAGCAAGGCAAAGGATGCTCCTGTTATATTCTTACTACACTTCTGATGATATGATACTTCTGTTAATTTCTGATTCTCACGTTCAACTAGAGACAAAAGTTGACCTAGACATATAGCAGACCATTTCAGAATCTGCCATGGCAGCTTTCGTTTCCTTTGAATTCATCAAACAGCCAAAATTGAGTCTCATACTCATGAAGTAGCAAAAGCAGTGAAATGATTGTCAGAAAAGGCAAATAAATATTTTAGCTTTCCTTCTAATGACATTATTTTTGAATGCTGACATTGTTAGTGGGAACCTGCTGAACCTTCAAAAACATTCTGTAATATAAATTTTCTAAGTTTTTTGGACAAAAGACCAAAAGAGAAATAAAATCCTATATTTCTATTAAGTGAATCCTCATGCTTTTTACAAAATTATGTGTCAGTTTCTTTTATACCATTGCACATATTATGTTTATTCTTAAAAATGTAATACTTTTTAATGAATAAACAATGGGAAAAACATTCCTGGCAAATGTTAGTAGTGGGAAATGGAAATGAATCTCAGAAAACACCATGAGTCAATCAATGCTCCCTCCAGCTGACCAACTGGAGGATCCAATAATCACATCAGTGTCTCCTAGTCTGAACTGGGATGGGAAAACTCACTTTAACCCAATCCACATGGGGGAAGGAAAATAAATTGCATATTTTCAATATATTATGGGGTATTTTGTCCAGTCTATTTCAAAAGATCTGAACAGCTGCTATGAGAAGATTCTGCCCAGAACAAAGATTGGATTCCTTCTATTCTAAAGTTATTATAAGCTGTGAAATCAAAATAATCCTACTATATGTTGCTACTTTTGCAAATGGGTCCTGTTCACAATAGCTGTTGCTATTGTTGTTGTTATTCAGTCAGAGATGTCAAACTCGCAGCCCATGGTGGGCCGGATGCGTCACGTGCTGGCCACGCCCACCCCGGTTTAGCGAAGGGGAAAAAGTCGTGATATGTCACATGGTGACAACGACATCGCAAGTTTGACACCCGTGCTCTAAGTTGTATCCCATAGACATAGCACGCCAGGCTCCCCTGTCCTCCATTGTCTCCCAGAATTTTCCCAAATTCATGTTCATTGCATCAATGAAATTATCTAATCATCTCATCCTCTGCTGTCCCCTTCTCCTTTTGCCTTCAATCTTTCCTAACATCAGGGTCTTTTCCAATGAGTCCTTTCTTCTCCTTTGGTGGTGGTACAATCCTTTGTGCCAGAAGAGGTGGATAATTTTTATTTATTTATTTTTATTTATTTATTTATTTATTTTTGTCAAGCATATATAAGATTACAGTAAAAGTATAAACATGTATACATCGGGGGTGGGTTCTAACTTACCTCGCCGCCGGTTCACTTCCTCCCGCACCATGTGGCTGCACACGCATTGCGCGCCGTGTGGCCGTGCATGCGCAGTGCCAAAAACTTGGCTTCTGCGCATGCACAGAAGCAAAACAAGCAAAAAAATAGCAAAAAAAGAGCTGAAAACAAGATGGCGGCGCATGCGCAGGGCCAAAAACTCAGCTTCTGCACATGCACAGAAGCAAAAACCAGCAAAAACCCCCCCCCCAAAAAACAAATTCCCCCCCCCAAAAAAATCCAAAAAAAAGATGGCGGCGTCCATGGACCGGCATCGACAGAACTGGCTCCGTGACGTCACCACCGGTTTACTACCGGTTCTATAGAACAAGTGCCCACCTCTGGTATACATGAGATGGTTATGAGTACATGGGAACATTAGGACAGGGACGATAGGCACGTTGGTGCCCTTATGCACTCCCCTTACAGACCTCTTAGGAATGGGGTGAGGTCAACAGTAGACAGTCTAAGGTTAAAGTTTTGGGGATTTGGGGAAGAAACCACAGAGTCAGGTAGTGTAATAATAATGCTATTATAATAATGTAATAACAATGTAATAATGCTACTAGAACTCATTTAGCAATATTGAATGAATATCCTTGCAACTCTTTTCTGAGATATGGCCAATCATGTAAAACTGACAAAGCTGAAAATGATAGAGTTTCATGTTTATTTCTCTCTGCTTGGCTACAAACCACGTATGAGCTCAGTGTTTTGATATGTTGCATAGAAAACACCCATTGCTCTTTCAAATACATCACAGCTAAAGCATAAATAAATCAACTTGCTTCTCAACACTGCCAACTTGAGGCACAGCTTCTGGACCTTAGCCTAATACCTCTGGGGGCTGCCACTCAAGAGTCTTCACTACTGTTTCTGAGAGCTAAAAAGGCTGAGGAAAGAGATAGATAATATAGGCTTCCAGCCAGCCAACGGGAGAGCAGAAAAATTGGGGCATCGGCCAGCACCTATCCTCCACCCTTATTTCCTTACTGTGTTAGCCTTCCCATCAAGACAAATTTGGACAGGGCAATAAGGCATCAGGAAGAAGTGGGAAAGCCTGGAACTCTGCTGGGAATTCCTACCAATGGGAGACCCTCTAGCCCAGGGCTGTCAAACTCCCGGCCTGCGGGCCTAATGCGTCACGCACTGGCCATGCCCACACCCGGTTTAGCGAAGTGGGAAAAAGTCCTGATATGTCATGTGACGCCGCCGTGATGACGTGAGTTTGACACCCCTGCTCTAGCCCACAAATCCAGAGGAAATGCTACAAAGCCTTTACAACAGCAGCTGAAGCTTATCAGTTCTATTTATAAAAACTTCAGGCAGGTCTAGAGCTGCTTTTAAAAAAAAGAGGTTTCAACTAAGCTAACTGAGGTTGTTGGGAACCTCAGCAATGATATTCACTTTTATTTGCTCATCCTACTTTTATACAGTATTTCCTAAACAATTGAAAAGAAGAATAAGGATCTGAGCCTGGTGAATTCCTCAGGAACAGGTGCTTTGTTTTGAAAGGATGATCTGCCCCCTTGAACAAAGTAAGTTCTTCATGGTCAAGGTGTCCTTCAAGTTTCAGAAGGTTACAAAATTCTGTCTGAAAATGTTGATTTTCAGAACTGCCAATCCAGACCTTGTTTGAATATGAAAACAGAGGTGGCTATAGAACATAACAGACCTACAGTCTCATTTCTACTGGTACCATGAATAGGTCACTTTAGAGAGTTCTAAGTTTATCTTTTGTGTGTGTGCAGGGCAGTGGAGGAGAAAGCTAGAAAGAGTAATCAAGCAAGTGCATTCAAATCCTCCTATCCTAAAGATTGTGTCTGTGTGGAGAAGAAGGTGTGAAGGTTTAGTTTCAGGTCCGAAGACCTTGAAGGTTCTTTCTATCTCTCAAGGAAGGGAAGAGAGAATATCTTACTTGTAGGGCTTTGCCAGGATTGGGCTCCCCTAACATTTTCCTTCCTGTTTGAGAGTTATTTTTCCATTATTTTGTTACTTGGACTTCAACACAGCCAGACTCCAGACTGACTCTGGCTAACTCAAAATATAAAAACATACTGTAAATACAATAAATAAATAGAAAGACAATAAGGGAAATAAGATGGCAAATCCAGACTATATCAGAACGTATATGACATACGACAAACACTACCAACAAAGGGTTCGATCCCCCCAACCCCCAAATCTGGGGAAACAATCAGTTTTTTAATGCCTTCCAGAATGTAGTGAGGGAGGGACTTGTCCAGATTAAGGGGGTATGTGTTATTTCATAGGGCAAGTGACATCTCCGAGAAGATATACTTCCTTAGTTACAAAAGATGACACTGTTGACACTTACTGGCTGAATAGAAACCACAGAATAGGTGGTCCCTCAGATAACTAGGTGACATACCATGTAGGGCCTTTAAACCAGCACCTTGAATTGTATTCCGCACACTGGCAACCAGTGCAGCTTGAAAGCAGGGTGTCACATGGGTATGCTGAGGCATGGTCAAGGCATGGTCAGTGATTCACCACGTTGCTGCATTCTAAATCAGTTGAGGCTTCAGAATGGCCTTCAAGGGCAGCCCCCTGTAAAGCACCTTGCAATAGCCAAGCCATGAGGTGATAAGGACAAGCCATGAGTGACTGTCTGGAGGGCCGACTGATCCAAGAAGAGGTGTAGCTGGTACACCAGATGGAGCTGTGCAAAAGCCCTATTTACATTAGCCATGGCTAATAATTGCTCTTTAAGCAAGAGTTGTGAGTCAGGAAGACCTCTGGGTTACATACCACTCCTTAAGGGGAAAGTGCGACTCCACGGACCCAACTACAGGCTATGCCCCCACCTGTCTTAATGCACCAACATGGGGCCTGGATGCAAGAAACATGTGGCCGAACTAACAGCGCAAAGAATTCTGTCTACTTCCTTAAGAGTTACCAATACTTTAAAAAAATTTTATGGAAGTAATTTCCTGGTCAAAAATACCAAAAATAAGAAAGCCCAATTGCTTTACAGGAAGTCATCTAAATTAACATACTCTTTTTATTTATGCCTATAAAACAATAACTCAGGATAACAGCCAAAGCAAGGAGGAAATTTTGAAGGACAAGTAAGAAAAACTTGAAAAATAACTTTTGTTTTGGGTAAGTTTGTCTCTTGTCTTGGTTCATAATGCACACTTTGTTTTATTCCAGGCTGTATTATAGAAGGAAATAATACGTAATCTTTTTTTGCTTAGGCAAGTTGGAAACCCTTCTATCCTCTAGAGCGCCCCCAGAAACAAAAAAGAAAAGAGCAACATTGTATTATCAACCCAGAAATGCTAAAAAGAAACTTACAATCTTTCCTAGCTGTCAGCTTAGGAAAGAATCAATGAATTCAAGTTCTTCTTGAAGAGAAATAATTGTGAACATTGCCCCTAGCACCTCTTCCACTACTTTAGTTAGGAGAAGCAATTAGTCTATGTAAAGTTTATGAACCATTACAGACAGAGATGGGGACATCTGGCCTTTCAAAATTGTCTATTAAATTTGTTGGCAGATAAATCAGCTGGATAACTTCTCCAAATTTCTCTTAAGGGAGCCAACAAGGGGTCCAGTAAGGAGGAGGTCCTTCATGATGTTTTCTGTTGTGTTTATCTGAATCGTGGGAAGCCAAAGGAGGCTGCAGACAGTTCAAAAGAATGAAATGTGTTTGAATATCAGTAGCTTGGGTTGGTAGTTAAGCTGTTGGTTTGAGCTCTGAGCTTGGCAATTTGGTTGCAAACGTTTCGTCACCATTCGAGGAGACGTTGTCAGTGCGTTTTGAATTGGGCTCGTCTGTCAGAACACAGGTCTTTAAATGCCTGTAATTAAACTCAAGCCTAAGTTTGAAAGGTTAATGTACACTTAAAGGAGGAGCTTTCTCATACAGTATATATCCAAATAAGTAATATCCGAATAACATCTGATTCTACCCTCACAAATTTCTCTGAAAAGTTTTCGAAAGCAAATTCTGTCGTCAGAAATGAATGAGAACGGAGGGGGGGAAAAATTGCAGGGAATTTTTTTTCTCACAACGCCCCTTCCAACATTTTGGAGAATGCAAATGAAATACCAAACTAAGATCCTCTTAAAAGGTTAACACATTTTTACGGAGACATTTAACTGGCCACATCTGAAAGCCCTCACCGCTGATTCACAGCCTCTGACATGAAGCTCCTGTTTGTCATCTTAACAAGACAAAGGATTTGATATTTATAGGAGAGTGCTCCTGTTGGATGGCACAAAAGTGATGAGGCTGTCTGTAAAGAAGGGGCACATAAATTCTGTTAGGACTCTGTCCAAACGGTTGGTTTGGTTAATATAAACAAGCCACAAATCACTGTTTAATGTATATATGTAATATTGCTTTAAATGCATTGGTGCATTCTGACTGGCAGTTACGGCCATAAGAGGGAGCTAGAGAACATGGTTAGTTCTCTCCCTCTTTTGCTGATTCATTGCTGAAGTGACTTCGTGTCTGAGAGTAAGCTCTGTGTGTAGCTAGCTATCTGTGATAGTAGAGAACTCTTTGTTTGCTGATTAAGACAAAGAAAGGCTGGTAAGAAGACTACTGTACTTCTGAATACTGACTGACAAAATGTGTATGATTCGGACTCTTATTTGGACTGTGCTATTTCTTTAAGTAAACTACTTTTATACACTTTAACGTATCTGTTTATTGACTGAACCATTACTTATATCTACTGCAACATTACGGTGAACTGTGCAAATCTTCAGGGCCCAGAGGTTACTCTGCACAATTCCTTAACAAATTCATTGCAAGGAAAACATGCACATGCAGACATATATTGTTCAGACAAAACAAAAAAGACAGGATGGTATCAAGAGATAGCATGTCATGGGAACCCCGGGAAGAATTCTTAATCCCCTTCTGCTCACAATTAATCCAGAGTCAGTTCCACAAGATGGGAAATGGATTTCTCAGAAAAGTATTGCAAGGATTTAATATTAAATCCTTATTTTTCTGAGAAATCCGTTTTCCACTTATGGGAACTGACACTGTGTTCATTGGCGAGAAGGTGTGTCTTCCCACACTAATTCTCACAATGCCCCCTGCGGTAGGCAGCGTATTATTATTCCTCTTTCCCAAGAAGGGAATGTGTTTAAGAGCTTTTGTCTGAATGAGGATCTGAAATTTAAACTAGATTATGGAATCTGTCCCTTCCCTCCATAGTAAAGTAGTGGTTAAGGCACTAGGCAGGGGTGAAATGCTACCGGTTCTGACCGGTTCTGGCGGGGTAGGGAAAATTTTGATTGGTTCAGAGAACTGGTAGGGAAAATTTTGATTGGCCCCGCTCACCTGCCCTCCCCCTCCTCTCACATCTCCTATATTCTGTTGTTTATTAGCTCATTTAGTATCTTTTATTGATAAAGCATACTTGAGAATATTCTGGCATACCAGAGTAAAGGTCTTTTAAAAGGACAAGATTTTTGCCATTTGCAAAAATAAAATAAAATAAAAATAAATTACCCGTAAAAAATGATTTTAACATACACAATATGTGGAAACAATATTTGGATGGAAAATTGCCACCCACAATGTTGAAGTTTGCCTTGTGTCTTGGAAAAACCACCTGGATTTGACCAGCCCTGTGCAATATGGACAACACTGAACCAAATGAACAACATTGAAAAAGTCATGGTAGATGTGCAGCTGCCCTCTATAAGTGGGGCGAAATACCATCACTGAATTCTGACAGTGGGGCTGAACAACAAACTATCCAACATATAGTGACAAAGTGCCAAAATAGAGTCTATAATGGAGACATTCTGATTTCCTGGCTGTGACAAATGAAGCAAAAAATTATATCTGTAAGCTAAATGTACGTTTATAACATCTTATATTTTTATCTCTTGTGTTTTTAATTGAAATGTGATGTGAATGTGCCATACAATAAATAAATGATTGACGATGATGATGATGATAATAATTTCCAATTGCAGAACAGCAACATAAAATGTGCTGACAGTGCTGCATGAGTTCCTCAGTTAAAAGGCAAGAGACTATCTTACCCATATTTAATCTGCTTGCCCTGTGGGAGAGGTTGCTCAAGGTCCAGTCCTGACATGAAGGAAAAGGACTTTTAAGTGATACTCCCCACATTTTGGAAAATGCTGTCCCAGAGATGAGCCTGGTCTCCCCTCTTCCATATTCAAAATGTGACAAAGCCTTCCTTTTGGTGCTATGTCAAGGGTCCATCAAGTAGATTTTGTAGCTGTGTTGAAATGACTGAATTAAGACAATTGTAATGTCACTTTTCTATTTTATATTGCAGAGTTTTAGGATTGGGTTGTATAGATATTTTTGGAAATAAATCAGTATTACTATTTATCTAATGGGTTTTTCAAGTGTTATATTGCAACACATGTTTATCTATAAACCATGGTTTATAAATCACAATAGCTTCAATGCACAACATGCTAAACTAATGCCGGGCATGGCATTTTATTGAATACTCTGATAAAGAAAGCAGAACTGTGTGTGGGGGGGGGGAGAGGGGGTTCAATTTGCATATAATAATTCACTTAATTATAATTTACTGAATAAACCATAATTGACTTGAGGTGAACAATATCCTAGGATATCTTCCTCCTTATTACCATTTGGAGGTGTCAAAACTTATTGGAAGCTAAGGACTTTTGCAATTTTAAGACCCAAATGTCTATGGTTCTAATTTTTATAATTCTTTTTGCTTCCAATGCAGCTGAGACCAATGTAACAAAGACTGAAGAAAGTCTACAGAACCCTGAAATAATTGGGACAAACATCATGTAAAACTGTGGTTCTAATGGCATAAAAAAAGCAACTCTTCTAAGAGAATTATGATTGCATCTCAGATGTACCTTTTGATCAAACTGAACAGGGTTTTGATCTGTGTATTATGTACAAAAGCATATTTCTCCCTTGCTTGCCACAAGGTAATATTTAAGATATTATTTCTGAAGCAGAAAATTACTTCCTTTATGGTCTATTGAGTGGAGTTTTTAAAGTCATTCAATATTCTAATATTGAATTTGAACTCAGTAAAAGGTAGAGTGTATAAGGATGAAAAGAGTTTATTTTAAAAAGTGATGTTCTTGCCATTTTCATGGGGAAAAACAATTCATTATGCTTAATGACATTATAGATATTAGTGACCATCAGATTAACTAGAATCAGTATCCTACAGTATCCATTTCCCTAAGGAGCTAGCAGAAGTCCTTAGGATCTGTTTTTAACAACTGTCAAGAGAGGATAAATCCTTTTGTTTCCACTTTAGATGGACCGCTGCATTTAACAGCACATTTTTTGCAAAAACACCGCTACCAATTTGATGGCTTTCTCTGTGGTAAGCAGTTGAATCATACAGAGAGTCTTCCTGAATTAGCAATAATAGCTTTCTGCCATTTCATTTTTCCCCTCAACTGTCAAAATGCATCCCAAGAACAAATAAAAATGAAAATAGTTTGTGGTTTGTTTGGTAAATTTAACATTTCGTAAAGTATTTTTTGACGAGATTTCGAAGAAACTACAGCTAGAGGGCTTAATTAAGAAATACAACTTTGGGCAGCTGTTTCATACCCTTTAATTATAGAGATCAGCTCAAGATACTTCATTATGGCAATTTGTCTTTTTTTGGGGGGGTTGTTGTAGAGTATCTTCATGAATTGGTGACATAGTCTTCTCAGATACAGACAAACAGCTTCAAGTCTGTTTAATAGCAACTAACAATTATGGTTTCCCCCCCCCCCTCTATAGTATTCTTACAGATTTCAATTATTGCTGGATGTGCACTGGTATTCATATACAGTGGTATCTCAGTACTTGACTGCTTCAAAACTCCTTAAATTTGGCTCTCGACGCATTTTGACGTGAAAATGTTGTCCCAGTACTCAGCCTTTGTTTAGTACTTGACATGCTGCTATGGAAAGAGGAGGATGGCTGTGGGGAATGGACAGGCAGTCAGCCATGCTGGGAAGGTTGCTACTAAAGGAGGGGAACAACCACAGAGGACGGACAGGACGTCAGTGGGAAGGTTGCTGACATAGGAAAAGGGACAGACAGAAAGTTCTCCCTGGTCGAAACAAAGGGTTACATGTTAAGTCACGTGTTTGTTTAGGACTTATCCTGTTTATTACCGGTCTCACCTCCCAGAATGAATTAACACTCTGAGTACCAAGTTATGGCATTCTTAATGCTTTCTCTCGGTCTTTGGTGCGCCATGCTGACTTTGATCAGGATGTTTATTACAGACTTAAAATGGCTAGTAATCCATCTTCAGCAATGTTTGATCCAGCTCCACAGAAGAAGGCTGTTATAATGAAGCATTTGCTTCTTAATAGGAAAGTCTTCCTTCTTACCTTGGCCCAGGCTGACATTTGGGATAAATGTACCGGCTGTTATCTGGATGACTAGGTGTTCAATAGCAATCATGAAAGAAGCACCATAACAACACAGTCTTGTGATGCTTCAACTGCTGTTAAAATGCCTACAGGTAGTCCTCGACTTAAAACAGTTCATTTAGTAACCGTTAGAAGTTACAACAACATTGAAAAAAAGGAACTTATGACTGTTTTGCACACTTATGACTGTTGCAGTATTCCCATGGTCATGTGATCAAAATTCAGACACTTGGCAACTGACTCATATTTATGATGGTTGGAGTGTCCAGGGTCACGTTATCATCTTTTGTGAGCTTCTTACAAGCAAAGTCAATGGGAAAACCAGATTCACTTAACAACCATACTACTAACTTAAACAACTGCGGCAAGACAGGTTGTAAAATGAGGCAAAATTCACGTAACAACTGTCTCGCTTAGTAACAGATTTTTGGGCTGAATTGTGATCATACGTTGAGGACTACCTGTATTTGCAGGGATGGCCAAACACTAACAAAAGAGCAACAAACATCCTATTTTACAAAGAGATTTATCTTAAACCAGAGTGAGAAAAAACAACTCCTTCACACGTTTTACAGAATTTGCACCTAGAGCATTTCACTGTTTTCCATAGTGCCACTATTTTTTCAATACAATACAGTTCTTTTCTAATAATTTTGAGACTTATTAGATAATACCAGCAAGTGCTTTACCCCCCAAATATTTGGAGTACAATTATTTGCACCTTTCTTCAGAAGCCCATTGAGTTCAACAAAACTTGCTTTCCCCCCCCCCCACCAGCCGGGCATAAATCTTTTTGGAGGGAGAATTATGCAGAACATTTCACCCAAATTTGTGTATGTATTTCTCCACAGTGAGAAAAAGTAGTTTACAAGTGATAGAATTCACTTTCTGACTAACTTTTCTCCTATCCAATGGAGAGCTTATACCAACTTAAAACTCTGAGTAATCATCTGATCCATTTGGATAGAACTTCTTTTAACTTCATTTGATGGGCTGCAAATTGCACAGTGGTCAAACCACAAAGGAAATCATGGAAGGGTTCCATCTCATGACTATAAACAAGCAGGCTATACAGGCTAATTTTAGGCGTATCGCGTGAAACATGATGACCTTATTGGTTTGGGACAACACCGTTAACAAAATTAACAAAAAAGACGTAGCATTTCATTTGAGGCATATTTCACTGTGCAAAATATAGGGTTGCATAGTTCGTCATTCAGCATGAGTGTATCAATTGCCTTAAAGCATCACCCAGCTTTTTGATCTGATGCTGGGTGATTGTTCTCCTATACTGTGGTCTAATTGCACAGCAATGGCTGAATGATGCTGCAGGACAGCACAAATTATTAGTGTGAAAACTGTATTTTCAGCTGTGCAACAGCCCTTTTCATATGTGAATACCCCCAAAGTAAAACAGTGGAGATTTTTTTAAGCTCTGGCCTGAAATTATGGGATTCCCCTCTTGCTCTCATTATGGTGTCTTAATATACACTGTATATTAATACAGTACTATCACTGCCCATTCCTGCTGAACTAAAATAGCAGTTCAACCAGGCGGTTATTTAGCTAATATTAAAATGGTTTATCGTCTCCCATGGAGTATCAGTGTGGCATAGTGGGTGAGGAATAGCAGGGATCAAGGAAAAGTAGGACGTCTTCCCTTGACCAAAAAGCTCACTAAGCTAGTTGGGACCAATGACTAGCCTTCAGACCAATCTCTTGTATTTATTGTTATCAGGACAAAATAAGGAGACACCTCTATCCCAATGTGTGCCATTGTGCTGCCAATACAGTTTCTACGCTAATGGCAGAAGAAAGATGAGATATAAATGCAATAACAAATAAGTTAATCGCTTTATGGACAATCTCACATTTAACAAATTAATCTATTACAATACCTGTACATTTGCAGTCATTTTCAGAAGTACAGGTAGTCCTCGACTTACAACAGTTCGTTTAGTGACCTATTGAAGTTACAACGGCACTGAAAAAAGTGACTTATGACCATTTTTTCACACTTATGACCGTTGCAGCATCCCCATGGCCACGTGATTTACATTCGGATGCTTGACAACTGACTCACATTTATGACGTTTACAGCGTCCCGGGGTCATGTGATCCCCTTTTGCGACCTTCTGACAAGCTAAGCCAATGGGGAAACCCGATTCACTTAACAACCGCGTTACTAATTTAACAACTGCAGTGATTCATTTAACAAACGTGGCAAGTAAAGTCATAAAACGGGGCAAAACTCAGCAAATTTCTCACTTAGCAAGATAAATTTGGGGCTCAGTTGTGGTCGTACGTTGAGGACTACCTGTGGTTTCTTTGGGGCAAAGGATGAGAACTGGCAACCTTAGGAGTAGTTGAGTGGAGATGCCTTCAGAGACTAAAGTAAAATAATAATAATAATAATAATCCTCCCTTGCACCACTGAATTGCTACAAGAGTCCTGGCGTAATTTCCTTGATTTGAGCAGCAGGTAAACTAGATGGACTTTTAGATGTCTTTCAGTTGTATGATTCTGTAAGCAGCCTTGCCATTGCTGTCTTGCTTAAATGATATTGCACTGGTCCCTGTGAAAGAGGTCAGCTTAGAATGGATAATCTTTAATGTTCCTTGCCCTCTATTTCACACGGACTATCCTTATGGCCAACAAAAGAATGTGTCTAGGCCACATCCTATTAAAATCTATCCAGTTCAATTCATTCTCTTCAGGAGGGTTAACCAGCCTTTCCCCTCTCCCCTCCTGTCAGTATTACAATCTAAACTGGCTCTAAGGCAATATTAAAGGGATTCCTCAGGCCAAACTCTACAGTTACGTTCTTTATTTGGGGGGGGGGGAGGGATTGAGAAACGTAAATATTGAGTTTTCCAAGTGATAAGTCACAAGCTACTATATGTCCAAGTGTTCACATGTTTACTTCGATGTAACTGCCAACCTAATGAATCAACTTGGGTGTATTACATATATATCTATCTATCTACATATACATGTATATGTGTACATGTACACAGGCACATACACACACATATATACATACATACATACATAGATGGTATATATTTATCATAATTCAAGGCAGCTTGTAGTGGCACTTGTGAAAGTACTGTATATATAGAAAAATGACTATCTTGATCAATTTACTCAGGAGATAACTATCAATATACGTCATTGATATCAGTTTAAATAGGATGGCTTCCTTAGAACAGTCTGGCAATTGTATCTTAGTGAGAGTTGTGAGAAGGCGCTTAGGAAACTCTGACTTAATTCATAGAACTCTAGTCCTAGGCTATACGCCATGATTTTTAACTATGGCTGGTGGAACAGGACATTATGGCCTAATCTGCACACAGAGTAAGCCAGTGTTTCTCAACCTTGGCTATTTGAAGGCTGGCAGATAGCTGGGGAATTCTGGGAGTTGAAGTCCATACAACTTCAAGTTGCTAAGGTTGAGAAATTAGGCCATTGTGTGTGTTCACACATAACCTTACATTGAAGACAAACAAGCTGAATGCAATTAGTAAATCCAGCTTAAATTAATTTGTCAGTGCAATCCTGAGCATGTTTACTTAGAAACCCCCATAGGCCAGAAAACAGGGGTGTACTGTGGGTGCTTAAACCCACAGGGTAGATTAATCAGAACTCCAGTTTCTCTTAAGTACAACATTTTTGATTAATCATTAAATGGAGAAGATTGCAAAACAACTTAAATGGCTGCAGACTGAAAGCCAGGTGGATTCCCCCCCTTAAAAAAAAAAAACACAAGACAATCATAGGGAATTGTACCAAATTACTCATACAGCAAAAAATGAATTGGCTTTGCAGAAAATGGTTGAAAGGTCAAGTAGAAAATTTGATATGGGAAAAGCCCATTTCGACAAATTTCTAAATCAAATGTCCATGATGAATCATTCATCTGTATCTTGTGCTTTGTCAGTTGTTTACATGTTTGTGGTTCAAGTGGAGAATTCCCTCCCCTTCTCCTCGCATTCCCTCAAAGGGGGCTGCTAGCTGATTGTATTTGAAGAGGAAAAAAGAACCAGCAGGGCTATGTGCTATGTGATAAAAGCCTGGGCAACATTATTTACTTTTATAAAACAAGAGCAATCAATGAATTGTAATTTCAGTTGAACATCCTGGGGCACACAAGTCGGCATATGCCACAGAATAATTTCTGTATTTGAATACTTAAACCTCTGGTTAATACATTTAAAAAAAAATACCGAGACATACCTTCTTTCCCACTTCCTATATGCACGTGTTTTGGTGTGCAATTCTTTAAAATCTTACTTATTCCATTGTATACATGACAAATTAAACCTTTCCGCTCCCCCATGCCCCTTTTTTGAGGACTTGGTCCTAGTTCACTGTTTGCAGTATATATTGCACTTTGTTTCACAGCCAAACTTTTAATCTCTTTTCGTGGTGAGCAGCTGATCTGCCATGCCCCCTCTTGGCTGGGGAAAGGCCTCTTGTGCTCCTTGTGCCACTTCAGAAGATGGCATGGGGAGAGGGCAGAGAGCCCACATGCCACTTGCTTTTGAGTTCCTTTCCCACTCGGTTGCATTAAGGCCTCCTAAATACTTTAGCTTAGACTGTTGTGACTCTCATGACAAGCTCTCTGTTTGTGCTAGAATGGCTTCTCTGTTCGTTAGGCCTCAGATGGCTGAGTATATGCAAGATGGTATAAGCACAGTGATGATCAGACAAAGTACCCGTGGCATGGCCAGCTCCTCGGGCAACACTGTCTTCCGCAGCGGAGTTGCTGGCTGCGCCATTAGTAGAGGATGAATGGTTGATCTGAGAGGAGTTTCGTTGATTGCTCCTAGACCCTGATTTTTGATCCTCCAAATCCTTTGTTTTGTCATAGTTCAGAACTTTCCACTGTTGATTGACTGCTTGCCACCTTTTAAAGATCCGGTAAACCGAGGGTCCTTCGTGTATTATGAGACCTGCAGGATAAAGAGTATATTGGTTAGTAAAGAAAGACAAAGGAAGAAGGATCGGAATCAGAGGTGGGTTCCTGCCGGTTCAGACCGGCTCTACAGAACCGGTAGCGGGAATTTCCCCCTGCTTGCCGAACCGGCAGCAATGGCCGGCTAGAAACACCCCCGAACCGGCTTTCTCGGCCGCGCCATAGGCGCCGCCATCTTGTTTTTTGCTTCTGTGCATGCGCAGAAGCTGTTTTTTGCTTCTGCGCATGCGCAGAAGCTTGGTGTGGAGCGCATGGTGTGCAGCGTGTGAGGAAGCGAACCAGCAGTGAGGTAAGTCAGAACCCACCCCTGATCGGAATCTACTATATTTCTCACTGGCTGGTTTTTTTTCTAGCATACACAGCCTGGGGAAGCCTTCCCCAACTTGAGCACCCTCCAGATGTATAGATTTTGATTCCACAAATTCTTAGCAATAGCTTTTTTGGAAGAAACAGAAGTCCAAAGTTTTAGAAGGTGTTGAGGTAAGGGAAGCTGTGCATAAGAGCTTCTCAGAGCATAAATCTCCCAATGTCATTTTTTGGTAAGGTCTGTTGCATAAGTGCTTCCTAAAGGAAGATTCCTAATGCTCATAATCAAAAGGCATTCGGCAGGAAAAGATGCATGGTTCTCCGGGGGAAAAGGGACAAGAAGGAATGGGTGTGGGAAAACACAGTAGGGTTACATATAATAGACAATATCATCTTTCTTCTATATAATTTCATGAATGAGGTAGAGTGGCTTCCAGCGCTTCCTTGCCTGGAAGCAACCAAAGTCTTAATTCTTTGTATTAAAATAGTGAAAACATATTGCAGAACCTTGAAAGCATATTAATTGCCTAATTGCCCTACTAGATCAGATAAAGTTCCCTCTAGATCATCATTTTTTTTTTCATCCAACAAAATATCTCCTGGCATTCTAAGTAAGGCATTTGTTCTCCAACATTCAATATTCAGAAGAACAATGTTTCTACATAAAGGAAGCCCTTTATATTAAATTCAGCCATCATTTTTTGCAGCTATAATGGTAATTCCAAAAGAATGTGGGCCAAAAGAAGGACAAACTTGCTCCAATTTTAAAGAATATTGATTTTACCTTTCACCAAGTTACGGATTTACGGCTCTTGTTGGCTTTCTTCAGAGAAATATATGGGTTACAACAGGGTTGGGTTCCAACTTACCTCGCTGCCGGTTCGCTCCCTCCCGCGCCACGTGGGTGCGCCGCATGGCCACACGCGTGCTTCGCTCGCGCGCGCATGCGCAGTAACAAAAAATCCACCCCCCAAAAAACCAAAGCCGAAAAAAAGATGGTGACCGCATGCACAGTGCCGGAAGTCGGCTTCTGCGCATGCTCAGAAGGGAAAAAAAAGTCAAAAAAAAAGATGGCGGCCCCCATAGCAATAGCAATAGCACTTAGACTTATATACCGCTTCATAGTGCTTTACAGCCCTCTCTAAGCGGTTTACAGAGTTAGCATATTGCCCCCAACAATCTGGGTCCTCATTTTACCCACCTCAGAAGGATGGAAGGCTGAGTCAACCTTGAGCCGGTGAGATTTGAACCGCCGAACTGCAGCTAGCAGTCAGCTGAAGTAGCCTGCAGTACTGCACTCTAAGCACTGTGCCACCTCGGCTCATGGACCGGCACCGACCAATCCGGTTCGGTGACATCATCGTGACATCACCAGCAGGTCACTACCGGTTCGGGCGAACCGGTCCGAACCGGGAGGAACCCACCCCTGGGTTACAAGCCTTAAAGACTTAAATAGATTTTCATTCCATAGTCCCTATGTGAGTATACAATGTACAAAATAAGTCTTTTCAGAAAAACTGTTCTAGATCATATTACTATTTTACTACCCAGCTATTTTTTTAAAAGTTGGCCGTGAAACACTACTTTGCTGCATAGTTATATACAAGAGAAGTGATAAAAACTGCACCATAATCCAAGCTCCATGGCATACATATTTGTAGGATGCAAGTCTAAAAAGCTGGTGTTTGTGATGCCATGCCATACATTTTATTGTGTTTTAGCTATCTTGGTTTATAGGGAATGTGCTTTGGTAAAACATAAGTAAAGGCTTAACTAGCCTGAACTAGAACTGAGAGAGAGGGTTAAGAAAGAAGAGAGAAAAAACTATAGTTCGACAGAGTAAACATACTCAACAGATCCTCTGAATAAATGAGAGACTGAATATAATACCTCCCTGTCCATATCTAAGGTACTATGCTAATGAGAAAGAATAGGAGAGGTGAGGAAGTGATCTCAATGTAAAAATTATCTTACACTGCAGAGGTGGTAATGACATTTTACATTATATTTATAAATCTCCAGCATAAACTGAGAAGAGATTATGCCACTTATGACCAAATAAACTTGATTTTGCTTATGGTCAATTTAAAGAGTTTAGATATTCATCACTGGACTAATGCCACCCTCCAAAAATATTTTTCTCCCTCAGAATATAATTGATTGCATGTTGTTTTGTTTTAACAAATTCCCATGTTGTTACATCTACACTTTTAACTTCCATCTCTTTCCTTTGGAATATAGGATGATTATATAACTAACAGACAGAATTACACTTTCTGTGTATGTAGAAACAATAGTAGATTTCTTCCCTAAAACAGTATATAGTCAAATATGTCTAAAACCTAATTTTGTGTACCTACTCAAACAGCAGCCCTCATGATGTGCTGGACTACCTCAAGGTGTGGAAAGTTGCAGTTCCAATCTTTCTGGTGCTGAATATTTACACATCAAAAAGCAGGAAACTCTACGGTCTATAAACAAAGTTTGCTGATAACAAAGAGACTAACTGAACTTCCTTGTGGCAAGCAGCACACAAAGGAATAGCAGCAACAGTCATCCTAAAAAGCAATAATAATCTTAATTCCTCCCGGTGTTCAACTACCAAAACTTTACAAGTAACGTCACCTTAACTCCTTTCACAATACACAACTTCAAAATCAGGGGTGGGTTCTACTTACCTTCCCTACCGGTTCTGATTGTGACGGAAGTGCACATTTTGCGCCTCCTCTGTCGTGTCATGCAAAAGACCCGGAAATGACCCTCTGCGCATGCGCAGAAGCCTTTGAGCATGCGCAGAGGTTTTTTTTTACAAGCCATGGCGACTGGAGGACCGGTTCGGGAGCGTGGACCGCCGGTCATCGCTGCCGGTTCGGCGAGCAGTGGTAAATTTCCGCTACCAGGTCCGAACCGGCAGCAACCCACTTCTGTTCAGAATGCTGTGGCCACGTATGTTATGTGCTGCTCCTATACTTTCAATTTCATCTTTAGTTCCAGTACACAGCTGGTTATGCACATCATTATGTGCAAACAACTCAAAACACTTTCAGAGATGCACAGTGGTAGGGCTTGAACGAAACAGAGAATTTGTTAGCTGTTTTGGATTCCTAAAGGTTATAAAGCAGTGCCTGTTCTGAATGGTCACTCAGTTTATATAAGCTCCATATCTACAGGGAAGGTGATTCTGCAAGAGACAGATATACTATTTCAGTAAC
This sequence comes from Thermophis baileyi, assembly GCA_003457575.1. Classification (NCBI taxonomy): domain Eukaryota; kingdom Metazoa; phylum Chordata; class Lepidosauria; order Squamata; family Dipsadidae; genus Thermophis; species Thermophis baileyi. The sequence continues at coordinate 1,990,221 of QLTV01003900.1, read as the reverse complement.
GTTTCCATTAAGAGAAACATTTCAGAAATATTTCCATTAAGAGAAACAACATAGCAGTTGCTAAATACATCAGGCATTGTGTATTCCAGATAAGGAATATAAGCCATAATTCACAAAGACCTGTGATATCATCTATCCATTTCCCATTCTGCTGAACAGATCCAACAGGTATGCATTTTAGCAAATCAGTTATTCCCAGAATTCAAAAATTCATTTCAGGAGCCAAATACTGATACTGAGGCAAGATTCTACCTTCAAAATTAATGAGAGCATTCCTACAGATCAGTTAAGAGTTTGATAGGAAATTGTGAACTCAATTATTTAAATTCAAATACACGTTCTTAAGAATCTGCTTCAGCAGATTATGGGTTAGATATTGAAAGTTCAATTTATTTTATTCCTAAACTTATCACAAATGTTTTATGTTTGTTTCTTTGTTTGTTTCACTTTCTAAACAAGCGTATATGAATTCCATGCAATTTATAATACAGCGTTGATGAATGGGTTAGTATATAAACTAAGCACCTGTTTTCCCAGATAAATCAAGTTTCAAAATATTTACTAAAAGTGCAAAACATAACTTTCTTCTCCTTTGCCAGGATCCAAATTACTTATTGATTTCCTAGCACTCAGCTCAGGAAGCTGTAAAATTAAAAAGGAACAAGCAATGAAGTCGGCAGAAAGATGGAAATAATAATGCCAATCTATTTGCACTGTAAAAGATGAAGATTTAGTATGGACATCAATCAGTTTAACAGTCATTAGCAAGAAGTTCCAAGATTTCATCAAAATAAGCAGCTTTAGCAAAACAGGCCTCAGATTTCACCAAGTAACTGTAGCTTTTAATACTGAAACTGTGTCCAGATCTTTTTTTTTTTACTTTTTGCTTCAGTTATAAATATCCACCTCCATCTCTATCATCTCTATTATTTCTATCTATCAGTCTGTTTGTCTAAAGATTTTGCAGGTGGTCTTTGACTTACAACCATTAATTCAGCAACTGTTTGAAATTATGGTGGTACCGAATGAAGGGACTCATGACCAGTTCACCAAATTATAGCTGTTGCAGCATCCCTGCTGTCATGTGAACAAAATTTGGGCACTTGGCAGCCTACTTGCACTTACCTACAATCACAGGGTTGCTTCCACTCTTACCTCCCCCTACCTCCCCCTCATCTATGCCCTTTTGGCCCCCTGCAATCTGCAGCCCTTGTCACCCTAGCTGACCTTCACCATTTTCTTGCCCCCGTTTCTGACCAAGCATGCTTGGCATGGTCCTTCATGAGGCAGCTGCTGGCCACATGAGGCTTTCTTTTACAAGGTTGCACATGGCGGTTTCCTCACAGGACCTGGGAGAGATGGTCTCACGTGGTTTCCTCATGGAGGGGCAGGGCGAGCGTGCCTCATCAGCAGTGGGAGCAAGAAGAAGACAACAGTCAACGGGGGCAGTAGGGGTCTTGGAGTGCAGGGTGGGGAGGGCAAATGTGTCTGGGAGTAGAGTGAGGCATTTCCCAGATACTGTGGCTTTGGGCTGTGCTGTTAGAGCTTCTTGGGGCATGGCGGCTTTGCACTGTGATGCTGGACTGTGTTGGGGCAGCTGAGGCTTCGAGGGGCAGCTGCAACGTTGTGCTGCGCTATGGCTCAGGAGCTTCTTTCAGGCCCAGACCCAGGAAGCCTCTGAGCTGCAGCATGGCAAGCAGCCCCAGTGCAGTGTGTTTCTAGACCTGCTTACTGCCCCACAAAACAAGGTGTAGGGTGGTCAAAAGGGCAGAGATGGTGAGGAAATAGGCAACTGCAGGGAGTTGAAGTGGAGGCAGTCCCTTACTTTGGAAGAACAGAGGCTGAAGGCTGGGAGGGATCAAGCCTGGATTGGGGCAGGTCCTCACCAAACAACCAGTGGTATTCATTTAGTGGCAGCAACAGGGAATGCCCATATTGCCATTGCTAAGTGATGTGGTCACATGACATCATATTTTATGACTGCATCGCATAGCAATGGAAATTCTGGTTCTCACTGTAGTGGTAAGTCAAAGACTATCTCTCTACCTCTACCTCTACCTCTATCATCTCTTTATCTCTACCTCTACCTCTATCTCTATCATCTCTTTATCTCTACCTCTATCTCTGTCCTATCATCTAACTCCCTACCCATATAACTTCAAGTTAACTCTCATATAACCATAGGAAGTGGTAACAGTAGGGAAGTGATTCACCATTGTTGGATATTATTTAACTTCCTACATTAAATTATAGCTCGAGGGTGCCAAGGTTGTCTCCCACTGAATCCCAAAACAGGTTTGACCCTGTGAAAGTCATTCCAGCTGCCCAGCTAAAGCCAACAGGCACCTATGTCTGGGAGTACTAGTAGCAATACAGCAGCAATACAGAAAATGCCGGAAATGAGTGATTATTTCAGTGACAACTGTGAAGATATCATTTCATACTGCACAGGGGAAGGCAATAGTGAAACATTCCTGCATTTTATATATAAAAAGCACATGGTTAGCAATATAAAGTGATTGATGACATAGTGACAGATTATGAGTTGCTGAGGTTGGATGGCAGTCAATATGCTACTGAGGAAGAGCTGAAGATCTTTTGGAGTACTAACGCTATTTATGAGGCAGATAGATTAAAGCCTTCTGGATGTCTAGTCATCAATACTACCATGCAGGAAAAGAAAATCCAGAGAAAAAATTACAGTGGGAATATGGAACAGAGAAGGCATGAGCACTGGAAAGCTCTCAACCCAGAAAAAAGATGAAAAGAATTGACTATACATTAACATCTTAGGCGTCAGTGAATTTGAATGGATTGGAATTGCACAGTTTCTGTCAGAAGTTCACTGGGTTTATTAGTCAGGATATGAAAAATAAAGAAGAATTGGCATTACTTTCATAATCAGGAAAGTTATGGCAAATACAGTACTTGGATACAATGCTGTCTAGTAAACTTTGTGGACAACCTTTTAAAATGAGAGTTATTCAAGTTAATGTTCCAGTCACTAATGTTCCAGGAGAAGAGTTGGTTGATGAGTTTTATAAGAAGTTCAAACTGAAATTGGTAGAACATGCAAGGAAGATATCTACTTATGACTGAAAACTGGAATGACAAAGTAGGAATTACTTTTGGTCCGTTCAAGCCAGTTTTGTCTCCTGGGAACTGCCTGGACCAGTCTCTGCAGTTTTCTTGGCAAGATTTCAGAAGTGGTTTGCCCTTGTCTGCTTCCTAGATCTGAGAAAGAGTGATTGGGCCAAGGTTCCCCAGCTGGCTTTGTGCCTAAGGCAGGACTAGAACTCACAGTCTCCTGGTTTCTAGCCTGAACCTTAACCACTACACCTAGTGGGCTTGTTAAAGTAGGAAATAGTAAAGAAGAAAATGTAGTTGGACTGTACTGTCTAAAAAACAGAAATGAAGCAAGAGAATGACTTATCAGTTTCTGCCATCCAGTGATCTCAGTGATAACATAGCTTTCCATCAACCCCAAAAAACCTACGTATATAGACACTGATGACGTATCCAGAGATCAGACTAATTATATTATGGGTAAAAGGAGGTGGAAAAGCTCAACTACAACAAAGATGTCAACAACAAAGATGTCACAGTCAGAGGCCCACTGTGGTACAGATCATGAGCTGCTCATGTGAAAATTTCAAGAGAAGAAGGAGGAGGAGGAGGAGGAGGAGGAGGAGGAGGAGGAGGGGGAGGAGGAGGGGGAGGAGGAGGTGGCGGAGGAGGAGGATTGTGCAGGGGGAAGGCGAGGAGGAGGAGGAGGAGAAGGAGGAGGAGGAGAAGGAGAAGGAGAAGGAGAAGGAGAAGGAGAAGGAGAAGGAGAAGGAGAATCAGTTTCCAAGATAGAACTGGCTAAGGATAGATTGCAGGGAGGAAATTCTATCTACATATTAAAAAGGAGTTGGTGGCACCTAATCAATAAATAATCAACCAATATGCCAGATTGGAACAAGATGAGCATGGTTTTAAAATTTGAGGAGGAATAATCAATAACTCATGCTGATGACAGTATTCTGTTAGCTGAAAATGCAAATCGAGAAACTCGACAATGGAATTCATGCTTGTATCACAATTCAAATGTCAAATGCAAAGCGTCGCCCAACAGAACTCACCATGAGAGAAATTCTGAAAAGGTGGGAATGTTGAGCTGGTATTTTATACACTGACAGGAAGGTCACCAATCCGAACGTAAGTTGTGCCTAAAAGCCAACAGGCTGATGGCTTTTGTGTTGGATGAAGGTTATTCAAATGCTGATACTTAGCTGGACTTCAGGAAAGCTGGATTTTTTTTTTTTTAATGAACCCTTTTAACAGTAAAACTGATTTGCTTAAAGTCAGATTGCCCTAACCTACCCTTAGCCAATTTAGGCCACCTTAGTTTTTACAAACACTTCGTTTTACTCGTTCAATTGATGGATACCACAGGCAATGCATTCAATACACATTAGGAACAGCCCTTTATCGTGCTATTTACGTATCAGTTATGGAGTTCTCTGCCACGGAGTGTGTTGATCACCAATTGCTTAGGGGCTCCGATCTATACAGGATGACTCTATCAATGCTCACTGATCATTATGACTAAGTGCAACCTCCAGGGGAAGGCTATTGCCTTCGCATCTTTCTCTAGCTCATGAATTTCACAGAGAGACCTTTCACAGTGAAAAATAGGATGCTGGATTAGATGATTCAGCCCAACTCTTTTTATTTTCTTGGAACCATTTCTATATTTGTCAGATTGATCGTTTCTTAAAATGGAAGGCTTCTTCCTAATATTAACCTAGAAGAACATTTCTTAGAGAATTTACTCATTCTTGGCTGACAGTGAATTGAGGAAATACATAAATACGTCACAGTGGAAAGGCAGGAAGTTGCATTGTAGTGATATTTTGACTAAGCGATAACATGACCAAATTTGGGAAATTATATGATGAAGTGTTTAACTTTGGTTGTATTTCACATAACCCTGAAGTCATAACTAGCATTCAAGGTATTTTTCATTTAAGCAGTGGATGCATTCTTATTTTGGGCGAAGACCAAATTTGGATCAAAGACATTATAACTTGATTCCTATTATTCCTCTGTTACAAAATGTATGGTCAATTCCTTCCACCCCTCCCTGAATTCTTCTAAATTTGGGAGCCAATAGAAAAATAATCTAAAACTAATTCAGGAACTTAACTATTTATTTTTTTTAAAAAACCCCATAGCGTTCTATTCCTTTACTAATTTCTATATTTTCTTTCAGTTCCACTAATCTGCAACATTGCAAATAAAAATAAATTGGGGATTGTCTGTATCTTTGTATGAATACTCTACCTTTTGGTGAGATACTTTGTGAGCAGACATATGTACTGCTGTATAATGGTAAAATAATACTAAGATTACTTTTTGTTTTAAGAACATTTTATCAATTCTCACAAATACACAGGCACCCTAGGAATCTGCTGCCATTTCTGTGTATCATTATACTAGAATCATGTTGAGACTCTAGATGTTGGGACTCTAGAAAGAGTGCAGAGAAGAGCAACAAAGATGATTAGGGGACTGGAGGCTAAAACATATGAAGAACGGTTGCAGGAACTGGGTATGTCTAGTTTAATGAAAAGAAGGACTAGGGGGTTGCCACAAAGAAGAGGGAGTGAAGCTATTCTCCAAAGCACCTGAGGGTAGAGCAAGAAGCAATGGGTGGAAACTAATCAAGGAGAGAAGCAACTTAGAACTAAGGAGAAATCTCCTGACAGTTAGAACAATTAATCAGTGGAACAGCTTGCTTCCAGAAGTTGTGAATGCTCCAACACTGGAAGTTTTTAAGAAGATGTTGGATAACCATTTGTCTGAAGTGGTGTAGGGTTTCCTGCCTAAGCAGGGGGTTGGACTAGAAGACCTCCAAGGTCCCTTCCAACTCTGTTATTCTATTCTATTCTATTCTATTCTATTCTATTCTATTCTATTCTATTCTATTCTATTCTATTCTATTCTATTCTATTCTATTCTAAGAATCTTCTCTAGGTTATCAGTGCACAAGGGGGCATTAATAGAATTTCAGAAGAGGTAATACTGAATTCATATCAACCATGCTCTTCCCCTTTGAAGTAAGCGGTGTTCTATTTTCAGTTAATGGGGTAAAAAAAAAAGAATGTATAGCTAATCTGGTTTATTATGCCAATGTAATTCATTATACTTCTCTGTAATTTTCTTTTCTTCTTAAATATATACAATAGAAGAGAAAAAACTAAAATCTCAGGATGGAAACAAACCTTCAGAATATTCAGCAGAAGAAAAGGTAATAAGAAAAAAAATGGATTTGGGAATAATAACCAGTTTGGTAGCTCTAAACATGCATAGTTACCTACTAAGGTTCTATCATATATGCACATCACAAAATCGTGTTTTTTTTTTTTTAAAAAAACCCACAATAACTGAATTTGGATTAAATTCAAGGGTGATCTTTGAACTTTGGATGTGGATTTTCTTCTATGTAATTCAATATGGGGCACTTTATTTCAGCATATGCTTGGACTGAATGGCATAGTTGGAGTTTATTTTAATAAAAAGGAATTCAGACCTATCTTTTGAAGATTTTCTCTGTGTTATTTTTTTAAAACAGTGTCCATGAGTATTTTATTATCTTATTTCTCAGACCATTTTACACATATAACACACCAAAAGTTAGAAGGGGACTACACTAAAGTTTTATCACAGCCCTGGACTTTTTAAACAATGCACCGTTACAATAAAGCCGCCATTAATCTTGATCCAGAACCTGAGTTGTAAATGTCGAAAAGGCAGCAATTCCATTAATTACCCTTCACATCAAGCCACAAATGATCAAATGCCACATATCAGTTTTAATTGGCTATCGATCTCTTCTTCTATTCCCTGTGGTCAGACAGTGATGTTGTTGGGATTTATTGCATGACTCTGATTTCACTCAGCAGTCAACAGCCTTCAGATTATGCTTTGCCTATGATTCCCATCTTGAGACAGATTATTCTTTATTCCAAGATGGATCATTTGTCCGAATAGTTGCATGAATGGCAGTGGCTCTCCAGGTGGGACTCTTTCCCAGGCTAGTTTGGAGAAGGTAACAACTGAATCTAGATTCTTTTTTACATGTGCAATAACATTATTGCTCTGGATTGGTCCTTCCAATAGATAGAGTGAGTCAACCAACACAGGCAGTGCAGCTTTACAATTCTTCCTCCTGAGCCTGGTTGACCAAGAACCTCTCTTTGAGAAAAGGGTAGACTGCGCAAAATTTTTCAGAAGTGCATTGGGTCTTCGAGTCAGCAAAGTATTTCTAAGGAAACCTGCCTTTTTCCAAGCTTCCATGCAAAGATGTGGCTGCTTAAAGAATTGCATTAATTTTAAGGAGACAATTTCTTAAAGCAGAAGTCTGGGGGGGAGGGGGGAGGAAGGTTGCTGTAATAATGTGCAGAGAGATTCTGTGCCCAGTTTACACAAATCCAAACTCTCCCCCCCCCCAAAAAAAACATGCACATTCCTAGGGCAGAGTTGTTCTGCATTCCCTGAAGCAGGGCTGGATCCAGTCTTAGGCCAAGGAGGCACCAGTATAAGAGTGCCAAATTTTAAGAGGTGACGAAATTGAAAAGTCTTCCAAAAACCAGTAAGGGTACATTCTGTGAGTCAGCACACCCACGTGAAAGTTAAATGTAATTTTGCAGAATTGTTGCCACATGAAAGCAATGGATGCTGGTGTAATTAAAATTACTTACTGTGCAAGTAGGGAGAAAATGTCTTATGAAAAGAAAAAAGAAATGCCTGGGGCTGAAAATCATAAGTGTGAAGCTCAAAACCTCAAAGGAAAAAAACAAACAAACAAGCAAGGGTCTTTTTTTGAACTTCCTAACAAAATCAGAAGATGACTCAAACAATAGGGGGCACTAGAGCGCCAACATAGACAGCTCTATCCTGAAGTTCAATTAGTCCTCGTTTTACAACCATTTGTTTAGTGACTGTTCAAAGTTACAATGGCACTGAAAAAAGCGACTTATGACTGTTTTTCTCGTGACTGTTGCAGCATCCCCATGGTCACTCGATCAAAATTTGGAGGCTTGACAACTGAATAACGGAATAACAGAGTTGGAAGGGCCCTTGTAGATCATCTAGTCCAACCCCCTGCTCAAGCAGGTTTCCCTACACCATTTCTGACAG
>QLTV01003900.1:1943222-1982011 GCA_003457575.1 Thermophis baileyi | reverse complement strand
TATGCTGACTCTGTAAACTGCTTAGAGAGGGTTGTAAAGCACTGTGAAGTGGTATATAAGCCTAAGTGCTGTTGCTATTGCTATTCCCTTCTGCCAGCTCAGCAGCCACCCCACCCTTCTCCTATGAAAAAGACTTTCCTTTGCAAAATCACCTCCTATTCTTAGCTTCTACATATCAGATAAAAAGTATAAAAATGCATTTTGGGATTTCTGGCTACTACAGGTAGCCCTCAACTGATATCCATACATTGAGTGACCATTTGATGTTACAACAACACTAAAAAGTGACTTATGACCATTTGTCACACTTTGCAACCATTGCAGCATCCCCATGGTCATGTGATCAAAATTCAGATGCGTGGCAACTGGCATGTATTTATGACAGTTGCACTGTCCCAGGGTCATGTGATCACCATTTATAACCTTTCCAGTCATCTTCCGACATGTAAAGTCAATGGGGAAAGCCAGATTCACTTAACGACTGCATGATTCACTTAACTGCAGTGATTCGCTTAACAACTGTGGCGAAAAAAGGATTGTAAAATGGGGCAAAACTCAGTTAACAACTGTCTTGCTTAGCAACAGAAATGTCGGGCTTAATTGTGGTCATAAGTCGAAGACTACCTGTAACCTAATCGTAGTACACCCTTTCTCCTTCTCAGTGGTGAAGAAGGACCTCGGCAGAGGGAGACAAAGAAGTCACAGCACAGTGGAATCTCTGGGTGTTGTTGTTTTTTTTGTATGTGTAACACGGGCCACACATGTTTAAAACACTTTGATTGTGCAATTTTGGCCACCATCTTAACTTTTTCATCCTCACCCTCCTGAGGCGCTCCTGTGCTGAGGTGTGTTTCAGTCAGAGGTGGGTTCCTGCCGGTTTGGACCAGTTCTATAGAACCGGTAGTAACATGGTGGTCTGGGTCGCTAGAACCGGCAGCGACCCAGGCCTGCCACGCCCCCGAGCCAGTTCTCTCGGTGGTGCCGTAGGCGCCGCCATCTTGGTTTTTGCTTCTGCACATGCGCAGAAGCTTTTTATTAAGTACTGCGCATGCGCAGAGGATCATTTCTGGGAAGGGACACGTGCAAAACATGCACTTCCGTCGCGATGTGAACCGGTGGGGAAGGTAAATAGAACCCACCCCTGGTTTCAGTGGCCAGATTATTGGCCCTTTTACAGGGAATAGGAAACTGCTCAGCTCCATCCAGTCACCCTGACTCTACTCCAAATTAAGGATTACAGGGTCATAAAAAGGGGATCGAAACTGTGTTCTTTGCACAGTGTCTTTGGTCAGCTCTCCTAACCCCAGGTTGGTTTTCCCTTAGATAATTATGGCACTTACAAAAACTGCCAACTTGCAGGGAGAGAGAAAACTGATTTATGTTGTTTTCCAAACTGTCAGATTCAGTAAAAACGTTTTTATAAATAGGTAATTTTCTGACTCAAAATTTTTTGTAGGCGTATACATATAACATATGAAAAGATACAGAAATGCAAACGATGGGAGCTAGGGAAAGGATCAGGTGACTGAAATGATATTTACTCAGAGATCTGTTGTCAATCAGAGTATTCTGGGCTGGAGGGACAAATAATCTGATCTGGTATGAGATGGATTATGTCCCTATAGCTTCCCCAAATATGGTGGTGGTAGATGGGTTGAAAAACACATTTTACAATTGGGGAGAATGTTATAAGCACTCAAAGAAATTACTGCCATAGGAGGTTTACTGCCCATTTACAAAATGTAGATGTGGTGAATCAGTCAAACAACACTGATCCTCAGGGCACTAAATTGGTACAGTGGGTCCCTGTCATTCTTGCGAGTACCCCAAGGGGTGCTTCACCAGTTCAAACATGTCTCTTTTTTTCCCCCTGGGAAGAGGAGTACATTTGCAAAGCCATGGGCTGCTATCACTCCTCATTCTTATTTTCCTCTTATTTATTTTATTTATTTATTTATTTTATTAAGTATATATGCTGCCCATCGCACTATCCAAAGCAACTCTGGGCAGCTTACAATGCATTTCTTATTTTGTTTATATGCTTATAAGATTGAGATTCAATCCGAAGGCAATCATGGAAATAAAAATATTTTCTGAAGTGGCTGTTTTTCTTGCCAGCATGCCACCTTGCTTTTTAATTAAAACAATCTGCAACAATTAAACAATAACAACAACATGAGACATGAGGGTAGCATTCTCCAAAATTGATACCCATGGGGATCTCATCATTAGAAATCTCAAGTCTCCTCTGATTCCATGTGTCTATATGAGGAAAGGAATAACATAGAAAAACATAGAATAGCATAGAATAACAGAATTGGAAAGGACCTTGGAGGTCTTCTAGTCCAACCCCCTGCTTGAGCAGAAGACCCTATACCATTTCAGACAAATAGTTGTCCAATATCTTCTTAAAAACCTCCGGTGATGGAGCACCCACAACTTCTGAAGACAAGCTATTCCACTGATTAATTGTTCTAACTATCAGGAAAATTCTCCTTACTTCTAAATTGCTTCTCTCCTTGTTTAGTTTCCATCCATTGTTTCTTGCCTTGCCTTCTTGTGCTTTGGAAAATAGGTTCACCCCCTCTTCTTTGTAGCAGCCGCTCAAATATTAAAACACCGCTATTATGTCTCCCATAGTCCTTCTTTTCACTAGATTAGACATACATGATTCCTGCAACTGTTCTTCATATATTTTAGTCTCCAATCCCCTAATTATCTTTGTTGCTCTTTTTTGCACTCTTTCCAGAATCTCAACACCTTTTTTTTATATTGTGGTGACCAAAACTGGATGCAGTAAGTTGTCTAAACTAAGTAAGTTGTCAATGAAGTTTTCCTCATTTGCTCAACCTGACAACTTACTTACGGTAGTTCTATTCTGATTCAGATCTGTCTAATTGCTTCATTGCCAGAGGCAGAGAATTGTTTCTGAGGGCAGAAAACTTCTGTCTTCTATTAATCTCCCAGTCTTGTCAACCCAGCTACAGGGTTAATTTATGGTCCAACTCTCAAACACCTTATGCTTTACTGAGTTATGTCACCTTGAGTGCTCCTTCCCCCTTGGGACACCATGCTTGAGTTTCTGGAAGCATGTCATAAGACCAATAATCCACTGACTGCTTTGCTGTAGAAAGAAGACTAGATTACTGGGACTATTTGGGAGCTGTAGGTGAAACCCTTCCGCTTCAGATGGCTGGAAAAATAGTGAATCAATGCACCCGGTACATCTTTTTTCTTAATAAAGAAAACACAGGGGAAAGAAGGAAGCTAAGGGGAAAGAAGTCATTAAGAATAATTCTGTCAGGTTTTGAATCAGCCCCCTTCTACTAGCAAGGCAAAAATTATAGCTATCCTGCTATTTGAGCATTCCTCATAAGGAGACGGGAGGTCTAAAAACACGACAAAGGAACAGAACAGTAAGAAAGTATTATTTGTATCACTGTTGTTATCCCTGGCTACACAGTGTGTGAATTTTGATTCTTGGTACACATACATTCAATTTAACTTTGCATACATACATGTTATATGGTATATACCCTGTTTCCCCCAAAATAAGACATCCCCTGATAATAAGCCCAATCGGGCTTTTGGGTGCATGGCAATAAGGCCAGGCGCTTATTTCAGGGTTCAAACAATATAAGACAGGGTCTTATTTTTGGGGAAACACGGTATATCAAATAGATACATTTTATATTTGTGACCAGCAAGACCTGTCCTTAAGGAGGAAAGCAACTGACCATTGCTTTCAAGTAGAGAAAGATAGAGAGCACAACAGAAGCTACCAGTCCAATGGGAGGGTGTGGCTGCTCACAGACTGAATACCTTGCAAGGTGCCACCAAAGTGTTTCAGACCAGACTGGAACTTCTTAAAATGGCTTAGAGTTCAGCAGAGACCCCTGTCAGGACTGTGATAGAGAAACAAAAAGCACCATCTGATAGTCAGCAAGAGGAGAGCCTTGTGGAGGGATCTTTGTAGATATTCCTCCCAGCCTGTCTGGAAGGGGCCTTGGTCAAATGTCCGTATGAAGAATGAGAGAATCAACCTAGAACTAAGGTGAAATTTCCTGACAGAACAATTAATCAGTGGAACAGCTTGCCTCCAGAAGTTGTAGGTGCTCCGTCACTGTAGGTTTTCAAGAAGAGACTGGGTAGCCATTTGTCCGGAATAGTATAGGGTTTCCTGTTTGAGCAGGGGGTTGGACTAGAAGACCTCCAAGGTCCTTTCCAACTCTGTTATTTCAGTAAGAGCCTAGAGAACAACAACTTAAATGGTAAATATGGATATGCTCTATAAATGGAATATAGTGGTACAATTGTCAGAAGCACTTGCCTGAGGGTATCTGTGACGGGCATGATTTGTAGAGAGGAAGATCTATTTCCCAACTTTGCTCATTAGGGACTGAGAAGGATCTTTGCTCTCTACAGTTCATGCCTGTGGCAAGCACTCTAGGGCAGGACCTTGTGACAACTTCACCAACTGCATTCCAATACATCTTCTTCCTCCAAAAAGATGCCTGTGCTTAACTTTCTTGCCACACAATCTCCTCTTAAGCGTGTCACAAATTGAGTGAGCCCGTGTGTAAGCTCTCATCCAGCAATGTTCTTTCATAAAAGGTCCTCACCTGAGGTGGTTCCATGATGTGCCACAATTTTTCACTGTACATTTTGTTATTTAAGATGATGCATTTTAGAGGGAAAAAAATACCTTTCTATTTCATGCACTATTTGCTCCAAATGTATTTACAGGCATTTCCTTCCCAATCTGTTACTGCTTGTGGATGGAGAGAATAGACATTTATTTCCATTACTAAGGCAACAAGGCAATCACTCACTTCCATAATTTTCTACTTTGAGCGGCAGGACTCAATTGGATGTGCCTCTTGCTGCACAGAAAGGTTAGCTTGTCATGTGGGAACTCCCTTTCATACAGGGTTCACAGCATAACCCCAGGTACATGATGCAGGCGTGTGAGCAGCTAAGAGTTTTCTAGTTGTAACAGACTGCACATGGGAGTTTGCCGTTCTGTCTGCTTTTGTCGATATCATGAAAGCAGTGTTGTGATTCATGCTTGCCATCTTTTCACATGTGTGTGCAAGATCACTACACAAAGGACTAGGTCTTGGGTTGCAGTAGTGCAGGGGTGTCAAACTCGATTTCATTGAGGGCCGCATCAGGGTTGTGTTTGACCTCGGGGGGGGGGGGCGGGGGTGAGTGTGGCCTGGGTGGACATGGCCAGCTTGACATCACTCCTGTCGGGGATGCCTGTGGTGGCCCAAGCGCTCTGCTAGAGAAAACGGGCTCCTGAGCTCCATTTTTGGCTGCGACATCCTCCTGCAACCCTCTGCCAGCGAAAACGGAGCTCGGGAGGACCCGCGTGCGGTCCTCCTGAGCTCTGTTTTCGCTGGCAGAGGCACTGTGGGCCAGTCCTTCACTGTTTCCAGGGCGGCCCTGCAGGCTAGATCTAAGAACCCCACGGGCCGCATCCGGCCCCCAGGCCTTGAGTTTGACACTCCTGCAGTAGTGCAATGATGCTTTCATCAGACAGTTTGACCCCCCATCTCCACCTGAGGTCATTGCTGAGCCTTCTATGTTCTGCATCTCACCTCTTGGATGTCTTGAGACTACTCTAAGAAGGTAGGTTACCTGTTATATGCCCAGGCAGCATCACAATAATTTCCTAGGTCTTCCTAATGCTGACCAAATGAGATTGTGCATACTGCTTGAGACTTTCTAAACCCCCAAATTCTTCTCCTTTTTGTATATAAACCATTCAGATTAAAAAAACAAACAAACAAAATATTCAGAAATGCATGTCCCAGATCTTGGCAGTATGAGAGTAGCACACTTTTCCAGTTTTCTAACACTGCTATTAATTATTTTGCATGCTAGCCTGCTAAGCACTTAGCCTTGATACCTTACATTTCCAAAATTCTTTGGCCTTTGGGAAACAGCCACACATATTTTATACTTCCTGGAATTAAAAGCAGAAGCAATGAACTATAACTTCGAATTAAAATACAGTACCTTGCTAGGAGGATTCCTTTTCTGGCAACTGTAAATGGAACAGAATCTCGGGATGCAATTTTTTTCTTCTTAAAATACCATCTTATCTATCAGCAGTTTGTGATATTTTTTTAAAAAAATCAGTAAACAACTTTACGCTGCATCTCTGTGCCAGATAAAACTTTAGTGCATGATCCAATTTTTAATGCTCTTCAGAAAACACATAAAGGTTGCAATCAAATGAAGCGGAAATTAAGAAATCACACCCAGTTCTTAAATGCAATCAAAACATACCTACTTTCTGCCCCCTTCCAATTAAGTGCTGGCTTATTTTGCTCCTATGGCATCCAACTCATGGATGAAAGGGGAATGTTTACTTCCTGCTGACAGATGAGCTAACCAGCTGCTTCCAGCCTTTCCTTCTTTATCAAAGTTATGTTAATCATGTAACTTCCTGACAGCCACTAGCTACCCACTTACTTCCTCTGGGTTCCTATCAGCAATGAAACACATAAACACTACAGTTTTGCCTCTTCCCATTCCCTGAGAACCATTGGAAAGAGCTCCTCCTCCTCCTCCATGAGGCTGCCATGCTGCCTAATGGGCGCATCACCTCAAACAGTCTGTGGTGGGCAGCAGATGGAGGAGAAAAGTGCAGGCTGTGCAGCCTGCCTGATACCCTTCAAAATTAATCTCACCTCCATGAAAATCATTTGCCAATATTGCAAGAAGACTCAACTGTTTGCTAAATCAGCTTTTATATATGTTAACAGGAGGCAAATTAATCCAAAGCAGGGGTCCCCAAACTTGGCAACTTTAAGACTTGTGGACTTCAACTCCCAGATTTCTCCAGCCAGCTATGCTTGCTGGAGAATTCTGGGAGTTGAAGTCCACAAGTCTTAAAGTTGCCAAGTTTGGGGACCTCTGGCCCATGGTTTGTGAGATTTTGGTTCAATACCTAGTGGAAAATAACCAGTACTATTCTTTTTTTAAAAAAACCAAAACATTAACAGAGTTGGAAGGTCATCTAGTCCAACCCCTTGCTCAAGCAGGAGACCCTACACCATTTCTGACAGTGTGGCTTTTAAGTGCAGGTTGGTCCTTGACTTACAACTAGTCATTTAGTGACTGTTCAAAGTTACAATGGCAGTGAAAAAAGTGACTTATGACCATTTTTCACACTTAATGACCGACGGTCGTTAAGTGTGAAAAATGGTCATAAGTCACTTTTTCACCACATTTTACAAGTTGGCCACTCCCACCCGGTCACATGGCCGTCAAGCCACTCCCACAAAATTAAACCACACCCACAGAGTGGTAGTAAAAAAATTTGGAACCCACCCCTGGAGGCAATGCCATTTTATGTGTTGTCTCTTGGGATTCTGTGTTTGCCCAAAGTGTTATTTGGCCCTGCCTTTTGCTGTAGCTTTCTTAATGGAGAGCCACTACGGCGCAATGGTTAGAATGCAGTATTGTAGGCTGACTCTGTCCACAGCCTGGAGTTCGATCCTGACAGGGCTCAAAGTTGACTCAGCCTGCCATCCTTTCCAGGTCAGTAAAATGAGAATTCAATCAATCAGAATAGAGTTGGAAGGGATCTTGGAGGTCTTCTAGTCCAACCCCCTGCTCAAGCAGGAGATCCTTTAAAATTTCAGACAAGTGACTGTCCAGTCTCTTCTTAAAAACCTCCAGTGTTGAAGCACCTACAACTTCTGACAGCAAGCTGTTCCACTGGTTAATTGTTCTCACTGTTAGGAAGTTTCTCCTTAGTTCCAGGGTGCTTCTCTCCGTGATTAGTTTCCATCCATTGTTTCTTATCCTGCCTACGGGTGCTTTGGTAAATCAGTTGTCCCCCTCCTCTTTGTGGCAACCTCTCAAATACTGGAATACTGCTATCATATCATCCCTAGTCCTTCTTTTCTATAGACCAGCCAAACCCAAATCCTGCAACCGTTCTTCATATGTTTTTGTCTCCAGGCCTTTAATCATCTTAGTTGCTCTTCTTTGCACTTTTTCCAGAGTCTCAACATCTTTTTTGTAATGTGGTGACCAAAACTGGATGCAGTATTCTAGGTGTGGCCTTGTTGGGGGCAATATGCTGACATTGTAAACTGCCCAGAGAGTGCTGTAAAGCATTATGGAGCAGTATATAAGTTTAAGTGCTATTGCTACTGCTAGTAATTCCATGACCTCCAGGCTCCCAAAAAGAAAGATGGTTGTTAGATACTAGTTTGCAACAAAATGGTTAGATATATGCAATTATACTAACTTAAATGTGCTTTGTTTCAGTTCACCATGGTATACAGTAGTTCCTCACTTAATGACCAGTTGCTTAGCAACCATTCAAAGTTACAATGGACCTCTCCAGAGTTACTTAAGAAGACACTTTTTCAAAGTTTTGAGGGCCACACTTCCCCCAGCAATTACATGATTGCATTTTGGGCACTTGGCAACCAGTTTGGCTGATTACAACATCACATAATTTTTGGCGTTTTTCGCTAGTTTACTTCTGGTTTCCAGCAAAAAACACACACTGAGGAAAACAAACTCATTTAATGACCATGGCATTGGCTTCATGACTGTTGCAAAAAAGGTCATAAAATCAAGAGCAGTCACATGATGATCTGCTTAATGACTACCACAATTTGTGACCATAATTCTGGGTTCAATTACAGTTGTAAGTCAAGAACTACCTGTAATATGTGAACCCAGTCATTCAATTCAAATGGTATTAACCATCATATATAAAAAAGGAAGGTTAACAAAACTAGTGAACCCAGCTATAGAGTTAAATTTCTCTTTTGCAGGAAACCATGTCCTCAGCAGAGAGAGGAGTGTCACTGCACAGAGGAGGTACAATAATCTTAAGAATCAGAATAGACTGCGCTTCAGTTATGCCATCCAGGACAATATCAGAACTTCCACTTATAAGATGCTGAAGGAATAAAATTAAAGCTCTCCTTAACCAGCACTGCAGAATAGAACAGAATTTTGATTTCCAGCATCAAATATTATTGGATCCATTCTGACTTTTATAAACATTCTGATATCTAAAACATCAGAAATTAAAAAGTACATTCTCCCCAAATGAAGCAAAGGTATTTATGCTTTTCTGTATATAAAGATAGGAGCGTAAATGAGAATAACCACAGCTTTGAATCTTAACTATTTCATACCTTATTTTATGGAATTTAAGAGAGAAACTATAGGCTATTCCAACCACTAGGGACTATCCAATTTGATTCTGAATTAATACATTTAGGTTTAATCTCATACTGGGGAAGAGTTTTAGATGGCTTACAATGGTTGACAAGAAGGGCTACCATGTAGCAGAGGAGTTGGTTAGTCTCCTTTAATCCACATGTTTTAGTTAGCTCTAAGAAAACCACCTTAGTTTCTACTTTCTCTTTTACACCTTGTCAAGAGGATAAGTAGCAATTGCTCTCCCCAAGGTCCTTTTAGAGTCAAATATTCCATTGGTTACTTCCCATACTTTGAAAGATTCATTCACCCACCTATACAGACAATATCCATGAAGCCATACATCCCATAACAGATCTGGAAGAGCAGGTCTTGGCGCTGCCACTTAGCAGATGGACTGAAAGTTGACCAGATAAGCCACGAGATACTGGCGATAAGGAAAAGGGAACCCAAGATGGCTGCTGCTATCTGAACTTTTTCGATGACGGTCAGAGAAATGGTCTGCCACTGCGTAAGCCCCCGGCAACAGGAAGGCAGCAACAAACAAGCCAGAAAGAAAAAGAGAGATAAATGGAATTAGTTCTTGATTCATAGGCACCAAATCACGCTAATTAACACCCAATAACATTTCCACATGGATGTTTTGTACAAGATTGTAACAGCAATTTAAACAAAATGGACTTCATTGTTATGCAGTAGTTCCCAGAAGAAAGGGCAATTCTGAATTTGCGACAGCATCTGGAAAAAGACAGTATTAATTCCTGCCCTGGTTATCCCTCCAGCATTAGTGTTCCCTGTCCTGTCATTTTTCTACACTTTTATCCTGCTGCTTTCTTAATGGTTGGTTAGGAATTAGTTGAACTACATTGTTTTAAAAAAGAGTAATAAAACATGAAATGTTAATTTTGATAATAATAGCCATGATTTTGTTGCATTATATTCTAATATATCTTGCTATTCATACCTCTTTTGCGTCACCTTGATATCCCAGCATGAAGCAATGGTTAAAACTATTTTTTACTAAACAAACAAATATACTGTTAATTAGAGGAAATAAAATAGCATTTGGGACAATCCCCGGAGATCAGATTTGTCCTGGCCCTGTTGGCTTTTGCAAGGCCCTGAAGACACAGCTCTGTTCCTGGGCTGGGTGGGGGGGGGGGCAAAGTGAATTAATTTTGCTGAAATATCTGTAGTATATTGGTATGGATTTTTTTTAAAAAATCTGGTCTGCCAATAATCTATTTTTGTTGGCTTTTTGCTGTTTTATTTAATTATTGTTAGTCATCCAGAGTCATTTGTTTGAGATGGATAGCTATATCAATTGAATGCATGAATACATAAAATAGAGTTTTCTTCATTAGCTCATCTGTTAATTTCTGTGATATTTAATTCTGAAAAATGAGAAGAAGAAATTTATTTCCTGGGTTATGTTGGAGATATCCTACAGCCCAAACATACCATTAAAGAATTCATTAACACAGGAAAAGAAAAGCATGTCCTTGTTTTGGAGTACTAATAAGATAACATTAAAAAACAACAACACCAAAGTAGTAGGCTGAAACAGTAGCACTTTCTTTGTCCTTGACCTTCGGCTTCTTTCCAAATTTACCATTCTCTCATGAACTGCCTCTTTTTGCTTAGGTGCCATCTGTAATTTTAGTACGGAGCCTGCAGAGGTCATTATCTAGTCTTTGTCCTGATTTTTTAAAAATAGAATTGTTACACGGACTACAACGTAAAATCAAGATTCTTAATTGCCTCTTCCTCATTCTGCTGGACACAATCAGAAGATAGGTGGTAAAAATCTCCCTTTCTCTCCCCACGTTTCTGCTTTAACCACCGTATTTGAGCTGCAGGTGGCAGCAAAGTGATAAGAATAGCCTCACTTTTTGCTGCCACCCAGTGGTCACCTGAATGAATGCAGGTTAGATCTTGTATCTCTACAATGTTTCCAATCTTGGGACAACTTCAGGGCAAAGTCAATGGGGCAGGGAATGTGGCAAGTCTCCTGGTTTTCCTAAACCCGCGCCATGCTCTCCACCCCATGACCTTGATGCACTTGAATGGCAACACAGGACCCCTCCCCTTGCCTCCCTTCCTCCCCATGGCACTCCTACACGCCTTACCTGGGACTCCCATCTCTTTCTGCTTAACAATCTCCATGTCTGGGTGTTACGATGGTAACCAGAACTGCTGAGATTCTTTTGCTAAGCAGTGCAGTCGTGTAACATCTCATTTTACAATGAATCACTTAACAATGGCAATCCTGATCTCAACTGCCATCGTAACCTGAGGACTACCTGCATCTTAAATGTTTCCTATCAAGCTAACATACAAGGGAGATAACTTGGAACTTACAACTCAGGAGTCATTCTCCTTTTCTTTCAATGGTATCCTGTTTATTAATTTATTCCATGTTCATTGCATACAATATGCTTCTTTGTTTATTTTTCATCCCAACAATAAACCGGGTTTTTGTGATAGCTTTATAATCAGGTGACATTAGACTTCTCTTTAAATTTTAAAATTTCTCCCTATCCATAATCTTCAAGGCGCAGTGAAATCTGGTTTTAGTATTTTTCTAACATGCTACTTTGATTTTCTTGAGTTCTATTGTATCTTACTAGTTCCTTGCGTTCAAATCCATATTTTATCGAACACTGAATAATTTATTTCACTGTAAAAAAATTCCAAGACATCTAAGTGAGAAGTTTTATTAAACAACACTTAGAAAACCATGATCTAAATTATATGAAACAACCATGATCCTTGCATTTGACTCTTTTGAAAATAACTTTTGTATGCCTTGTCTTCGCTTATTCTAATCAAATGACCATAGAATCATAGGGCTGGAAGGCACCTCGGAGGTCTTCTAGTCCCAGAGTTTATAGGATTTCTGGATCTCTCTCCCTGGATGGAAGAGAGAGGGAGGTCTAGCCCAAAAGGAGACGTGTTGGAATAAGTTGCAGAGCCAAGAGATACAAAGATCTGTATCAAGACCAGAGACATTGTGACTATTTCCATCTCCTTGAAATTGATCTGAAAAATAAATAAAACGGCTTACAGAACAAAACAATAAAAATGAAGGTGAATCTTCTATCTGCAGAGGAAAGGGATCAGTTTCTCTCTTTCTTTTTGCTAAGATTCCTCTATTAAACATCAAGATTAACTATTCACACTTGGCCAATAAAAAATATATTCCTATTCTATTCTATTCTATTCTATTCTATTCTATTCTATTCTATTCTATTCTATTCTATTCTATTCTATTCTATTCTATTCTATCCCATCCCATCCCATCCCATCCCATCCCATCCCATCCCATCCCATCCCATCCCATCCCATCCCATCCCATCCCGGGGTGGGTTCTAACTTACCTCGCTGCCGGTTCACTTCCTCCCGCGCTGTGTGGCCGCACGGCCGCGCGCGCGCTTCACGCGCACGCACATGCGCAGTGCCAAAAAATTTAAAAAAATTCTCCCCCCCAAAAGAGCTGAAAACAAGATGGTGACGCATGTGCAGTGCCAGAAACTTGGCTTCTGCGAATGTGCAGAAGAAAAAATAAAATAGAAATAAATCACACACACCCAAAAAATAAAAATTAAAAAAAAATTCGCATGCTCAGAAGGAAAAAAAAATGCCCCCCAAAAATCAAATAAATAAATAAATAAATCGAAAAAAAAAAAAAAAAAAGTTGGTGGTGCCCACGGACTGGCACCGACCGAACCAGATCCGTGATGTCACAGTGATGTCACCAGCAGGTCGCTACCAGTTCGGGCGAACTGGTCCGAACCGGGAAGAACCCACCTCTGATCCCATCCCATCCCATCCCATCCCATCCCTTAGGTTGCTTCATTCTAAATTGTCCCATAAGCCTTGCTCATTCCTCTTCTTGCTCCAATGAATATTGAAAGTACAGAATCATTCTTTGGCACATGTTTGGACCCAGGAATAACCTTTTGTTATTTCATGAGCCTTCCAGTCTGTCATGCAGATGCACAGATAGCTTGCTTATTAAGATTATGTTTTGATTAGTTCCACCAGAGAGAAATGCAAGAACATTACCTGTCCCAAAGAGGTAAGGGGTTTTTTTAATAGCTATTTGGGCTAGAAAGTGCTCATTTAGTTTGAGCAGTTAAAGTTAAATGGCCACCTCACTGAAGCAAGGAGGAATTTTCCCAATATGCTTTGCCTCGTGTGCTACATGGCTATACAAGGCTACTGGGAAATGAAGATTTCTTGACACATTATGAAGTTTCCTTGGAAATCACTGTGGAACCCATACAATCGGTTTTATTGGGAGTAGGAAGGAGGGGGGTAATTGTTTTTTAAGTGGAAGCATTGTGCATTGCGGTAACCCAAACTAATTTTTATCTCAAGCTGGGTATGTTTACAGCTTGCTATAATATCTCAGGCAAAACCAATTTCCGAGACTGAATTGGTACATTTCAAAATACAAGCAAGTATTATTTTGATCCTAACCAGTGGAGCCTAGAAAAGGGCATTGAGATCATATTAAACTCTACTATTATTTTTGATACTTTAGAATACTGGTAAGATGACAAAAAATATTATGACATCTTATAGGCTAGTCTTTGAATAATGGCATATACAGATTGAAACAATGCAGTGCCTATTTCCTTCCCATCATCTAAATTTTAAAGCATAAAATCTTTGTGTAATTTGGCAAGTTTCTTCTCAAAAGTCATCATTACACTGTCCAGCAAAGAACAGGGCTGAAAAACAAAACACCCACACACTACTCTAAAACTGTGAAAAACGTTGCACAAAACTCCTGTCACCCACCAGTCAGAAACGTGCAAGCTGTATTTCACACATGTGGCAACTTCAGCTACAAATGCAATTTAATTCTATTTAATATGTCAAAACAGTTACAAGGACTTTCTATGTTTTAAAAAAAGCCTTTCAAGATGATGTCATCAACAGTCACCCAATTCTTTCAAATTTCACCCATTCAGATTTTGTCCCCTCAGAAAGATTGATGATGCCTGTATAGTCTACCCATTTTATTAACAAGTGTATTTATAGGAATGCTTAAGTTTATATTCTCTCCTTCTGGTACTAACACACTGCTCAGGGTAGCTAATAACAACAATCAGTAAAATATGGGGAACAAGAAGAAAGAAAAGGAGTAAAAATCAAGCAGCTAAAAGAAGGCATGAAGTGAACATTTTATTTCCTATAAAACAAAAAACTTCTGGAAGACAAAGAACAACGTCTCTTTGGGAGGACTCCAGCATTAGCCAAGATAGAGAACTTCCGAAGTACTGAGTAAGCCTTCATGGTATACTAGCTTCAGTGCATCTTCTTCACTGTCCTCTCTGATATTCTTCCAAAGCCATTTTTTCTTCTTTAACTACCTGATGTTCTTGCAACATTCCATACTCACTTATTTGCCTTGGTAAGTAGTTCTATCAACATTACTGCATGGGTGAAGGGCATGATTCATTCTCATTATTTTCTGATCTTCCTATCCAGGGCTTTTAGTTCTGCTTGAGTCCAGTCCATTAATCCAGATGTGTATCTAATGACTGAAATTGCCCAGGTGTTAATTGCCTTGATGGTATTTCTTTCCCTGACTTTGGACTTCTTCATTCTCTTGATCTATTCACTTCCAATTTTCTTCTTGACATTAGTGTCCTTGATATTCACAGCTTGAAGGATGGCCAGGTATTTGTACTGATCGTCTTCAACTAGACCCTTCATCTTATTTCCAGAGGGAAACTGGATTCCTCCCGTTTTCACTGGTTTTTTTCCTTATTGAGGGTGGGTGTGCCACATTTGTCCATTGCAATATCTTGGCTGTATATAAGACAGTGCTTAGCAGCAATTCTATTTCATAGGGTGGTTTTTTTTCCACATAGCTTTATATTGTCCATATGAAGGAGGTGTGATAGCCTGGCAGACACATTTGATTGCCATGGCCTGACTTGTACAACATTGTTGACAGAGGAATCAGTACAATAACAACCAATGTTAGTGGTAGTGAGTGTATTATTATTAGTCACACTGATGAAGTTTTGTTGCCAAATTTCAGCAGTATGATCTCGAGATGCTGCCCTGTCCTGAAACTCCTGGTAAATCCATTTCTGTTATTATCCCCATCACTAGGCTTCTCATACAGTTTGGGCCAAGTTAAATAATTAAGCCTTCTTGGGATATCCTAAGATAGTCGAGTGATGATGTTTGTTCTAGATTCAACTCTGAGTAGAATGAGAGAAACTTTTAATCAGTCCAAGATACATCAAGCATTTTTCTAAATCATTAAATCAAGCCCAAACCGAACCACAGAGCCACCACACACACATCCAATGAAAAACCTCTTCACCTATTTTCAGCCTCAACTGTTTATCTTTCTGTGAAATGGGCTGAACTTGGAGCAGAAACTCCACCAACCTTGTCTTTTAGCTTCACTGTTTACATTTATCTTTCTGTTTCTGTTTTGTCACCAATAGTGCCCACTGTGGCAATTATTTTATGAAATGGTATCTTTCATGACAGCATCATCAGACTGTTTTCAAACTCATAGAGGTACTACACAAGTCCCCAAAAGATCAATATTGAAGGAGTCAAACACAATCCTTTTATATTATTTTTGTTAAATTCCTCTCTCAGGGGGATGACATTTTTAATCTTTTTCTCTTTATTTTAAAACTAATTGTTTAGAGCTGTTTATTCTATGGAATTAAGGGAAGCGGGGGTGAGGAAAAAAAAAGGAAGATTTAATTTATCCTGTAAATTAAGATGTTGATTAAACACTACAATAAACATTATTTGTGGAAAAGAGATCACATTCATTTGATCTATTGACTATTTGTGTGTGGGGGTGTTGACATGTTATTGATCATTGACTCAGGTCTTTAATGGCATTCTAGTTCAAAATGACATACAGTATTCCTTACTGGCAATTTCCCCCATTCTCATGCAGCTATGTGTTCCTGCATATATTTTCCCTCCATGAGTGATGATGTGATATAGCACACAGAGGACATATAAGGGAGATGGTTTCAAACTGCGGAGATCTGTTGAAGAGACCCCCCCACCACCACCACAAAATCTCCCTCCTACCCACCAGGGGTTATTGTGATGACCCAATAGTGACTTCGAACATATGTTTGCTTTCAACTCTTCAGAAGACAAGTGGGATGCAAATTCAATTCGTAAAATGCATGCTGCAGATGAGGTAGAGGGCTGCTTCCTTTCATTAAGAATGACAATTTCCAGTTCCTGATACACTAACTCTGAATTCAGCAGGGATTTGTGTTCTGAACAAGTTAAACAGGAATAATATTGCTGAGGCCACTATTTCAAGCAGGAAGGCAGTTGCCTCCACACTGTGTGCCTCAGAACCAAGTGGAGTATGTCTCAGGAGTCTCTGTATTTTAGCTGACTTGCAGTTTCTAATAGATCAAATTGTGCAGTTGCTATAAATTAAATTGACTGGGGCAACACAACGGCATTATCCTTTCCACTAATTCAGTGCTGGCTTCTAAGTGAGCTACCTGGCTCTAGCTGGAGACGAAATGCTAAGAAGTCTGTAACATCAGGACATGGTGTTTAATATTTTGCTTAAATATTAGGAGATTAGTGCATTTTGCTATTTATTACAAACAGAAGGGAGTATCTGCAGTTCAGGGTTGAGCTTTGGCTTCTGGGTGGTCTCTGAGCTTGGTTGTTTTCTTGCAGACATTTCATTATCCACACTAGATAACATCATCAGTGCTACTAGAGAATGGGGTTTGCTCTCATTTTATATTCTAGTGGCTAGGATATTCTAGGCCCGTGATGGCACGCGTGCTACAAGTGGCACGCGGAGCCATATCGGTGGGCACGCAAGCTCAGATCTGGCACGCGCCGGCCAGCTGATTTTCGGGCCTTCTAGGCCCACTGGGAGTCGGGAAACAGGCTGTTTCCAGCCTCCGGAGGGGGTCGGGAAGGCCCGTTTTTTGCTCTCCCCAAGCTCCAGAGCCTTTCTAGGAGCCTGGGGAGAACGAAAACGGCCTTCCCCCCCCCCGGAGGTCCTCCGGAGGCCGGACACATTCCGTTTGCCGACTTCTGGTTGGACTGGAAGTCCCGTGTTTTTGCTCTGGTTTTTTTTTTTTTTTTTTTTTTGCTCTCCCCAGGCTTCAGAGCCTTTCTAGGAGCCCAGGGAGGGCAAAAACAGCCTTCCCTACCCCCCACCCCTGGAGGCCAGAAATGGCCCGTTTCCCAACTTGGCACTGTGCATGCGGTCGCCATCTTTTTTTCGCCTTTTTTTAAAAAAAATTTTTTGGATTTTTTGTTACTGCGCATGCACACGCACGCAAAGCATGTGCGCGCCCACATGGCGCGGGAGGGAGCGAACCGGCAGCGAGGTAAGTTGGAACCCACCCCTGTTCTAGGCTATTAATCCTTCATTCTGCTGCCCCTGGCTAAGATCCAGACTTGAATCAGAGTTCTTCTGTATTGTCCACTAAATGCAGACTGGTAATACTTCAGGAAATGGATTTGTAGAATATGAACAGATGATCTGGCCTTCAGCTCACCTCGTCACTGCTATCCCAAATGTGGCTCATACTGGTGCTTTCTCGCTTCACTGCAGAAATGCCGTGTTTTGACTTCTGCCCCAGTATTTGCTCTGAGCTGAATCTTCCTAAGTTTAAAGGCAGAGGCTTGACCTGCTCCTATTGGCCACCTGCAATGGACAACCCTTTTAGTCCTCAGCTGCTGGGCTTTTGGCAGCAAGAGAGTTCAGGACTCTACTAGTATGGAAAAAAAGGCATACCAGTAATATTCAGAACTCTACTCCTATTTCTCTTGCCAACCCCTGGAGAAATAAGGGGAGAGAAGAGGAGAATGGACCTCTTCTACTTCCCCTACTTCTCTTGCCAGCATTTTGGGAGACAAAGATGGAGAACCAATCAATCGGCGGCCTTCAGCAGCCCATCATTGCTGATGCTCAGACAGAACAGTTTCCAGCATCCGGCATCATCCCAAGCCTGAGGCAGGACCTGAAATCCAGACTTTCCAACCAGCATGAGCAGATTCAGGCTGCGGTGCAGAACAGCTCTCAGTCTCCCCACCATCTCAGCCTCAGGGCCTGCTGCTGACAATGGAAGATATGCACCCAAAAAGGGGTTCCCACCCCCCCCCCATTGCAAACAGCAGATGCTCTGATTCAGGCCTGTGCAAGTTAGCAACTGCGAATCTAATTTTTACTGTGGATGATGTGTCCCCTGAACTGATTTAAGCCATAGTTGACAATCTTGTGGAGGCAAATTTTTTGTGTTTGCTTGGCAAGGTATTTTATTTCGAAATCTCCATTTATTTTTCACTCTGGTCTTGATGTGTTTTCTAAAAAGTAACTAAAGTGAATGGTCCGTTTCTTCACCACACACAGGGCACCATATAATGAAAAGCCACACGCACATAACCAACAGTGCAAATACAGGAAGCAGGGAAAAGCCAAAACAAGGAAAGGAAAGGACTTTGGAATAATCTCTAGTACCTTTACCTGCAGGGGGTTCTTTGTGCTTATGGCAATGACGTGATACTTGTAGTAACACAGCTCACAGCTCCAGCATCCCCTCTCGCTGATCCATTTGATCAGGCAAGGTTGATGTGTACATTTCACTGACCCATCACACCGACATGGACTCAGCAACTCACCCTGGAAAGAGAATATTACATACTTATGAAAATTCCTTACTGGAATGGCTCCCTCCAGGCACTTTTTTGCTTGTGGAGGTGGTGGATTAAACATTCACTGTAAATATGTGAATATAGTCTATAGTGTATAAATACATAAGAAAGCCAGTTTGGTGCAGTGATTAAAGCACCAGGCCACATACAAACTCAAAGTAAACCGTTCCAAACTCGATTGCAGAAAATATGACTTCAGCAACAGAGTGGTCAATGCCTGGAATACACGACCTGACTTTGTTGTTATATCCTCAAACCAGGGGTGGGTTCCAATTTACCTCGCTGCCGGTTCGCTCTCTCCCGCGCCGTGTGGGCGCGCCTCATGGGCGCGTGCGTGCTTTGCACACGCATGCGCAGTAACGAAAAATAAAATAAAAAAGCCAAAAACAAGATGGCGACCGCATGCACAGTGCTGGAACTCGGCTTCTGTGCATGCTCAAAAAAAAAAATAAATAAATAAAAATTCAAAAAAAAAAAAGAATTTAAAAAAAAATTCAAAAAAAATTCAAAAAAAGAGATGGTGGCGCCCACGGACCGGCACCGACCGAACTGGATCGGTGATGTCATTGTGACATCACCAGCGGGTTTCTACTGGTTCGGGCGAACTGGTCCGAACCGGGAGGAACCCACCCCCACCCCCCAAACCTTTAACCTAACTGTCTACCGTGGACCTCACCCCATTCCTAAGAGGTCTGTAAGGGGGCGTGCATAAGCGCACCAGTGTGCCTACCGTCCCTGTCCTAAAGTCCCCATTATTCGTACTCATTTCTTATGCATATACTTTACCTGTTTATACTTTTATGTTTATATGTTATGTTCATACTTATAATTGTTTTCTCATACATGCTTGACAAACTAAATAAATAAATAAAAATAAATAAATAGATCTGCTATAAGCATGAAGTCTGCTTGGTGACCTTTGGCCAGTCAGTCCCTCTCAGCCCTAAGAAGCAAGCAAGGGAAAATTACTTCCAAAATTCTGTGAAGAAAACTGCAGGGACATGTCCAGGGTGTCACCAGGAGTCAACACTGACTCAAAGGGACAACAATAAACAATTTAGATACAATGATTGTGTTTATTTACATAAGGAAAGCTATGCTTAAGGGTCTTTTCTCATGCTGAAGTGCTACCACTCACCTTTGAATTGGAGGAAACTAGACCAGCATTAAGTTTGTTAGCCTGCCCGGACTACCTCTGTTCTTCCTCACTCCCAGTCCTGCAATTTCCCTCCAATGTAATGGATGACAAAACCTATCAGATTTAACCGCCCCCCACCCTTTGAGGCTGCTGTCAGTCAATCTTTGAATAAGGGAGAAAATCCTACTAGGGATGACTTAAACCCGTTTCACTCCTTGGCTGGGGGAGAAGACAGAGGAAAACTCAAGGGTCCATAGCAAGAAATGATATTGCCAAGGCATATTCACTTGAACCTAATCATGCTGTTTTTTTCCTGTGCTGTTCCTCTTCTCTCTCTTTTTGTTGAGTCTAACTACACTTGGTTTCTTTTTCCTTGCAAAGCAAGCATGCAAGATGAGGGAGCTGAAATTGAAAGGATCGAGTGTCCTAACTAGCCATACTTTGAACATTTTCCATGTGATTGCCCAACTACATAAAGGCAGCAATTAGATTCATAAATATTAGTAAGCCATGATTTAACTATCAATACCAAGGCTGGAGGCTAAACTAGGAAGTGGAAAAGAATACAAGAAGAAGGAATGGAAAATCACTTCTCTACTGCTGCCAAGAAATTTCCCATGAAATCAACAGCAACCAATCTCAATTTGAAGATGCTAAATTAAAAATGGTAAGACACTGGATTCCCGTAGCAGACTAACTCATAGTTTACAAACTGGATTCTGGCAGCATGCTAAACCCAAACTGAACAAACAATCACTTATAAGTTTTAGACTTGTGAAGAATTGAGTATTATCAATCCCTTTCATTTTCCTGGAATTTGGAGAATGTGAGGGATATTTATGGGATTCATACAATCAGCTGGGTCAAGTTCCTTGAAAAAAAGCTTAGCAATACTTCCCAGATACTTAACAAGCACAGTTGAACTGGGCCTTTAGACTCAAACTCAGCTAAAGACTGTTAGACACAGAACACAACACAGAAATCTAAATATTTCCCCCCCCAATAATTGATTGCTCTTGATTGACAAAAAGGCGCAGTCCCTTCAAATACCCTTTGTAATCTCCCCCCCCTCAGTTTAACACACTTTTGGGTTTGTGTGTTGTTTGGCCTTGGAACTGAATGAGTATTCATTGTCTGCGCAGTGGTTAGAGTCCAGTATTGCAGGCTAGCTCTGCCCACTGCCAGCAGTTCGATCCTGACTGGCTCAAGGTTGACTCAGCCTTCCATCCTTCCAAGGTCGGTAAAATGAGGACCCAGATTGTTGGGGGCAATAACCACTTAGAGAAGGCTGTAAAGCACTGTGAAGCGGTATATAAGTCTAAGTGCTATTGCTATTGCTATCTTCTAGAGGTCAACACACTGCATTCTTGTTTTAAAAATAAAATATATTCTTCTAAAAAGGTTACTGATGATTCTGTTGCTGATCCCAGACATTGGATAGAAAGACCAGAGATCCAAGAGTAGTTCACTCCCTTCTGCCTCTGATATTATATGTTGTTTACTATAAGCAACTGGCACTGCCATCACTGCCTTTGTTTAGGCAAATCTAATTTCTTACCCCAACTCCAGGGGTGAAATTCAGCAGGTTCTGACAGGTTCTGGAGAACTGGTAGCGGAAATTTTGAGTAGTTTGGAGAACCGGCAAATACCACCTCTGGCTGGCCCCAGAGTGGGGTGGGAATGGAGATTTTGCAGTATTCTTCCCCTGCCACGCCCACAGAACCAGTAGGGAAAATTTTTGAATTTCACCCCTGCCCAACTCTCTAGATCAATTTTCTCAACCTTAACCATTTTAAGATGTGTGGACTTCAACTCCTAGAACACCCCAGCCAGCAAAGCCTAATCTCTTACCCACTAATTCTCTAGGGCAGTTTTACACCACCTTAACAGTCCTGCCTGGAGTATTCTGGGAGTTGAAGTCTGTGCATAATGAAAGAGCTAAAGTTGAAAAACACCTGCTCTAGAGGTTCACTTGTTCTGTATAACATGGAAGCCGGTGAATGTTATTATACAGTTAACCACATCAGACTGTTCAGGCCAGTGAGCTGAACCATATTGAACAGGGAACGGGTTGCCATCTTCAGTCACAGCCAACAGCTCTGGAAAATTATCTGTTGGAATATAAATAATGGCAATCAATTCAGCTGAGAGCTAATTTGGTGAGAAATATATTATTAGGGTGCTATTTTCCGGTACTGAACTCTCACCCCTCCGGGCTATTTGATTAGCTGACTTAAAGCACTCAGACTCTGCCTTTCCAAATGCATACATGGCTGTTTGCAAATATTAGACACAGATATAAAGAGAAAAGAGGCAACCAATTTACTCTTTCAGGGTTTTCACCTCGATAGCCCAAAATCTCTTGCATGTGGAAAACATATAATACGACTGCAAGAGGGAGGAGGAGAGACCAAATTCTTGAGGAAGACTGCTTCATAGATCTATAGCCCCCGGGGGACAAAATGTAAGTCCAATGGAAAGTCTGGCAATCTTTTCAGTATCTTCTGTTGTCCTTTCAAACCTGCGAGAGCAAATGTGGTGCTGGATCAGAAAACAGAGCCAAAGCTGCTCGGCATTCAACTGAGATCACCATCAAGAAATGCCATTAGTATCCATTGCACAGTTCCAAATTACAACCAAGCTATAATGAGAAACGGTAAATTCTGCCATTCCTGGTCATATACACTCAAAAGCTCGGTGATGAATGGTTCTTGCCATCTGAGACTAAATGCACCAATTTGTGCATCAGAGATCCAGCATGGGAATGAAGATAGTGAGGTTATATTTTCCTCAGCATGGTTCACCGGTCAGATGAGTTTGCTACTATCTACCAGAAGAGATGGAATGTCATCTGACTCCATCCATCCATCCATCCATCCATCCATAGTAGCACTAGTCTGAATGAACTGCTGGTAAGGAGGCCACTCTTGAAATTGACAGAAGTTCAAAAATGATTCTTACATGACTATGTAACCTGAGATCATGTGGTAGTATTTGCAAAGGTGAATAGAGGAGGAGCAATTTATTTGAAAAGAGCGGTTGAATGTGTGGGGTGGAGGTACAGTATGTGTACACGTGTGTATATATCTGAACATGTATACATGCAACCCAACAATTTCAGTAAAGTTGGTAAAAGACAGGAAATGTTAACGTTGTTAAACTAAATAGTTAAACTTCTGGGTACAGGAAATGGGACTCTTGGAAATGGTAGATAAATATGGGTAGAGATTTTGGAAAGAGAGGGGAAGCTTTCCCTAGGTCTGTTGATTCTAGATTAATAGACCCCAGCCCCTAAAGGTTATTTGTGGCAGGGAGGAACAGAATGAGAAAAACAGGCTAGTTTTGGTGAGACGGCTGAGAACCATCTGAGCAAGACATCTAAGATCCCAACAGTGAGTTGAGAAGAAGAATAGGAAAAGAGGAGAAGAAAGGAAAGTTATTTGAAAGCAGAAGCCCCTCCCCTTGGCTGGCAAAAAGACTATATGCGAACAAGAGGTCAAGGTATCTCTTTAGAGGTAAAGGCAGGAGGTTCAGAGCAAAGAATTCTGGTTCAATAACTCAAGCAATGTGGAGAGTCAGAGGAGATGGAAATTCAACATGTGAAGGAACTGCCCATGGATCTGGCTGGAGGAAAAGTGGGAAGAAGGCCCAGTCAAGAAGATAATCAGAAGAGAACAGTTATGTGACACAAGTGCAATTACAGTCAGTGCATTTAAAAAAGAGTTGGGAGAGCTGGATAGTTTCAACATGTACTGGGTTTTTTTAAATGTCCTGCATCTTTTAGGAGACTATTCAATATACTCTGTGTAGGACAGAGAGACTGGCCAAGCCAGGGGGAGGAATCAAACAGGGACTTAGTCTAGAATCCTTACGTGGGCACAAGAGGGTGAAGCCTGACCCCGCCTTGAATGCCACTGAATCTTACCTAGTTTCACTCAGGTGCAAACCATCAGTCAGAGAAGATAAAGGGTATAGACTTGAGCAATAAAGCAGCTACTTGAACTCAAGTGTGGGACTGGTTGTTTGTGCTTGACACCGTGTGTGAGAAGCTCTGAGCATTGAATTCAACACCCAACATGGTTTAGAATTCTTCTTATGCCTATTCCTATCTCTGTATGCTGTTTCTTAATGATAAAAGTAAAAACTGTAAGAAGTTCATAACTGGGATATTTTTTTTCCTTAAAGAATGGCCCAGGGAAGGAGGGTAAATCCCTCCTTCTGCTCGAAGATTTAGCAGTGGGCTTGATACGAATAAATTGTTTAAGAACTGAAAAAGACCCTGTTTAGGGGAGTCTTTGAAATAATTCAGCTTTCAAATACGGAACTGGCTTCTGTATTACACCCAGGGTGGTGGTGATAGGAAGTTACACACAGACATACATACCCAACAATTATTTAAAACTTGGTTTGATGCCCTTCAAATAAGGATCTCTTACTCAATTCAGAGATACTTGGGTTATTTTCCCATCTCATGCCAAGATAGCCAATGCCCAGGGTGCCTCACCCGACTGAAACCTCATTAATGCACATGAAACTTTGAGGAATTCTGAAGGAATCAAAACTCAGACTTGAGCCAAGGTTCAGACAGTCCCAATAACACTATCTATCACCCGAAGTAATTCTTCATTTCTCCTCTAATTTATTGGCACTGGTGTTTCATCATCTGCAAGCAGCATGTGTCTTCATGGTTCAGTGTAAACACTGTAATGGTCTACGGAGCAGAAGTACCGTCGAGCGAGCCAAGCAATTTCGTTTAAATGAATATGAGGAGAAAACGTAAACCAGATCACAAGGAAGAGGCACAGCGTGACTTTCTCAGCTGTTGTGATTACTCTGCCGTGAAACGAAACGAGAAACTTTCTAAAGTTTTTGCATTCCTAGATTCTTCCGCATACAAAGAGTGGCCTCTTATTATTACCAGTAAGGGAAAGAAGGACAAAAAGGGTAAGGGCTTACACAGTATTTGCCTCTGCTCATTTAAATACAGGTAGTCCTCGACGTACGGCCATAATTGAGCCCAAAATTTCTGTTGTTAAGTGAGACATTGGTTAAGTGCGTTTTGCCCCATTTTACGGCTTTTCTTGCCACAATTGTTAAGTGAATCACTGTACTTCTTAAGTTAGTCACAATTGTTAAGTGAACAATGGGGAAGCCAATTGTTAAGTGAATCCGGCTTCTCCATTGACCTTGCTTGTCAGAAGGTTGCAAAAGGTGATCACAGGACCCTGGGACACAGCAAAGGTCATAAATATGAACCCGTTGCCAAGCATCTGAGTTTTGATCACGTGATCATGGGGATGCTGCAAAGGTTGTAACTGTGAAAAACAGTCATAAGTCGAGATTTTTCCAGTGCCATTGTAACTTTGAACGGTCACTAAATGAACTGCTGTAAGTCGAGGATTACCTGTGTATGGATGCACATTTAGAATT
Organism: Thermophis baileyi; assembly: GCA_003457575.1. NCBI lineage: Eukaryota > Metazoa > Chordata > Lepidosauria > Squamata > Dipsadidae > Thermophis > Thermophis baileyi. The sequence continues at coordinate 1,956,534 of QLTV01003900.1, read as the reverse complement.
AAGAACTATACAGTAGTTCAAATGAAATGCAAGATCTTTCACCCTAGCAGGGAAGGCTGTATCCTTGCACTGTGTTTCGGCAGCAGATACACTGGCAAAAGACAAAGGGGTCCCGGTAGACCTGTGGGAAGAATAGGTTTAGCAAATGCCCCTTCATGCTAGGTGTTGGCATTCTCTGGGTGGGCAGCTGGTAATTGCTTTCCAATGAGTATAGTGCAAAGGATGGGATGCTAGTACGTGCCAGCTGTGCATATGGAACTATATACGTGCACAAACAGATCTCAGGTTATTTGGATTTCCTCCAGAATTCAATTAAGCGATGTGAACCATCAGCAGTCTTGGTAAGTCTCTATACTGGCCAACATTTTATGATCTGCTTCATTGAAAGCTTTTAAATGGCTTGCAATAAATTCCCAGGAAAGCACAATAAACAACCATGGTAGCACTGCCCATTTTAAAGCCACGATTCATAGATCATTTTAAAGAACTAGATATCGATGTCTGACTTCAGAACAAAATATTAATTCTTTTGCCAGAATTGAAATCCTGGGCTTAATTCTCTTTCACTATAATTTTTTTCCTCTGACTCTCTTGAGCATTGGAGAGCTTCCATAGCTCACTCTACAACTGATATCCCTTTGCGCGTTCGCAGTTTATATGTTATAATTGTTCCTATTTCAAAGCCTGATCCAAAAATGAACTCACCGTTAAAAATAAAGCATGAGCTTTTCTACCTGGAGGCTTTGCAATCGAACATGAATCCTTGCTGGGCTTATGTCTTCGGATGGTCCAAGAGAGTTTCCAATTATTTCAGCAAAGAAAAAAAAAAGGCTTATGCACGTTAAAATTTAATAATTCTGTTGCATTATAAAATGCTTTGTGATCTAAATCCAACAGCGTTTTAGAACCAAAGAAGTCTCCTAACCTGATGAATATGCACCATATACTGATGTGGATAAAGAGGGGAGTAGATAGGCAGGGTAATTTTTTTTTTTTTACAGTTTCTACACAGTGAAATGGATGCAGAGAAAGTTCCTGAGTTTTATGCCCAAAGCTTTGATAAACGATTTGATGGATTTATCTCAAGTAAAAAAACAACAACCCCACAACACTGTGATTTGTGGTGGTGGGATGGAGCAACAAAGCCTTGAGCTAGGAATAAAATGTAATGAGTAGCTTTAATGATCTCCACAATGTATGAAAATCCATGCTGACTTTATAAAGAATGGCAAGTGGAAATGGGCCGTTTTCTATGCTAAAAATATAACAATACGGTCTCTAACAACACTTTTTCTGCTGCCAAAAACAATTTATTAATAAAGTGCCATCTCTGAAGGTATTTGGGGATAAATGCAGGATTTTCCCTGCATTTAAATGACAACATATTTCTTCTGCATATCCTAATGTAAGGGTTTGTGGGAATAATTTTGGGAGACAGGAGAAAGAGGTGTCGCCTAAACAGCCATCACACAAAAGTTATCTCAGTTATCACAGAAGGAGAAGGGAAGCAGGAAGTGACTCAGAAGAGATCTGGTGGTTGTTTTGTTTCATTACCCAAACTAGGTAACATCATCAATGATACCTGATGAATGATGCCCTAGCACCAATGATGTTACCTAGTTTGGGTAATGAAATGTCTGCAAAACATCAACCAAGCTCAGAGAGCACCAAGGACTCCTCATTTCAACCCCTGAGCTCTAAATATTCTCCTTTACTGGTATCAGAAGAGACCCTTCCTAGTTTTCTGGAAAGTAAAAGTAGATATAATGGTATGTGAGAAAGATCTGGAGAAACAGGGTGAAGAAATGCTGCCTAGGGAACAGTCAGATAAGAGAGGGCATAGAGATGGATCAAGAAAAAAAGGCTGTAAGGATTGCCTCTCCTCCTAACTTAAGAAAGTGAAGACTCTTGAAGCGAAGGATTTCAAAAGGAACCTTTTATTAAGCAGAAGTGACAGCAATGGATTCAAAGCAGCGTCTGAATACCCTTAGGCAAGACAAGTAGAATTAAAGCAGTAGAGACCCCTCCCTTTAGCCAGATGCAAATTTAGCCAATCTACAGGTGTGAAGGCGTTCATTTTCCAGCTGCCCTGAGAACCGGATAAGCATACATTCCCATGGCTATCTTCCGTTGGCTATCAAAGTGAAACAACCCACATGGCCATCCCTTCTAACATTTCCCAAGAGGTGAGAAGATCTCAGGGCACTTCGGGTGCCAGTATACAAGTTATAAAAATGCCAGTTGTCACAGGCAATACTAATGAATCGAATCTAAGGCCCCCCTTCTCCCAATTGAATGGCAGTATCACTTTTAGGGATCTGACATAGGCTCAGAAGGAAGTCTCTAACCGGTTATGTTCTGTTTGGTTCCCGCCCCCCCTTTTCCTATATAATCACTATTTAATCTAGACTTTTTTTTATCCCACTATTTTAACAAATAAAACTTTAAAAAATTCTGACAAAACTATTGGATTCTGCACATGCTGGACTAGGATAGGGGAGACCCAGGATCAAGTCTACAATGAACTATGACAGTTGTGAGAAATTGCAAGAGTAATATCACCTTAGTGTAGTTGTCATTTTTATCAGCCACTACTAATATAAATAAGTGACAGTCTTTTTGCTGGAGAGCTAATATCATTGCTTGTTCATTGCAGAGCCTGTCTAAAGGATCATCCGTCACTTAATCTAAATTTTCTTCAAAGAAACATACATTTGCTGTACAGAGACTACGACTGAGTTCATGCCTCATATATGGTTTGTTTAAAATACCATTTTTATCCATAGAATCAAAGGTACATGGTGCAGAAAACTTGCTGAAGCTAAGCATATTCCAAGATCATTTTTATTATACTAGAAATCAACCTGTCATAGAATCTTAAGAGTTGGAGGCGGCTATTCTAGTAATAGCAAGGCATTCACACAGAACCTCTCAGCAGCTTTTTGAAACAGTTTTGTCTTTTTCCAGGATACATCAGCTGCAGTGTATTGCCAGGAAAAGACATTTAAAGTTAAAACAATCTGCCACAGGAGCTACATGCATGTTTTTACACGCTCTGATGTACTTTCTCTCTTTGGAACCTGAAAAGCTACACTGCCCTATTAGTGCATTTCTATAAAACATGCAATAAGACTTATTTTTGACCAGGCCGACCTAAAATTTGAAGATGTCTACAGAGCGATTTTTCATTTTCTCAGGAACTGATATTAGAGTGGTTGCTCTATAAGTCTCCAGGTGTGTCTTTTTTTTTTTTTTTTGAAGATAGGGAATACATTTGCTCTCTTCCAATCTTCCAGCATTTTACTCATTCTCCAGAGTTTCTTAAAGTTAATAGATAAAAAGTTTGATCAAGCCACCAGCAAGTTCTTTCAGTGCCTTGGGGGATGGAAGGGGAATCTGAACTCATTCATTGTCAGAAGGTACTTCATAACTATGTTTCTGTCAAGGTCAAGCTTGAACTCTACCCAACCAGTGCTAACAATCTCTTGATAGAATAAATACTGTTTTCCTAAAGAAAATCATTCTAACCTACATCTGCTACCAAATTTTTGGTTTTTCTTTTTATGTGGACTTGCTATGAAACTTTAAATTAACAGACTGTTAATCTGTATTAACAGCACCCGCAATTTGGTGGATTTTGAATGCAATGGATGAAATTTCCATTTGACATTCCCCCAAATTCCAGATATCCATTGTGTCTGAAGAAGTCCAGATGAGACATTAAAAATAACAATACAATTTTTAAAAAGCTAAAATTGGTTTATATATGCTTTTTATATCATTTGTGTAATGACATGATTTGACAAATGTTGCAAACCAAGTAGTTCACAATGATTTGTGTCATTTGTGTCAAGAATATGCCTCCTTCCACTCAGAGGTGGGTTTCAGCAGGTTCTGACCAGTTCTGGAGAACCGGTAGCGGAAATTTTGAGTAGTTTGGAGAACCAGTAAATACCACCTCTGACTGGCCCCGCCCCCATCTATTCTCTGCCTCCCGAGTCCCAGCTGATCGGGAGGAAATGGGGATTTTGCAGTAACCTTCCCCTGGAGTGCGGTGGGAATGAAGATTTTACAGTATCCTTCCCCTGCCACGCCCACCAAGCCACGCCCACCAAGCCACACCCACAGAACCGGTAGTAAAAAAAATTGAATCCCACCACTGCTTCTAACCATTAAAAAAAAAGAAGCAAAAGAATACTAATCACATTCCTATATCACATCCATGGTGGAGACTAGTAGTAAGCAACAAGCAAGGTAGACGGAATGCATTGTTCAGACTGCATACATGAGGTGAAGGGAGGACTTGCCAAACAAGTTCTATTTATTTGGAAGAAGGTATATAATTCTATATTACTTGTTATGGGCCTGTCTGATTAATTATACTTAGAATTGGAGGAACAGGGATTGACAAATATTGACTTCGTAGGTCAGGAACCGGTAGGCTCTCATATATCTGCAGTTAAGACTCAGAAAGAGCAGGACCTGTTGTAAGATGAGTTGCCTAGAAGAGAAATAAAAATCCTAAGACAGGAAGCTCAAGTTCAAAGCCCAAGAGAAGGTATAAATACCCCTCACTCTCAACTCCATGTGGACAGCTGCCCAGGACCTCAAACCATCTTTCCAACCAGCCTCCATGTTTCCAGTGTCTTTCTCCCGGCTTGGAACTGAACCAGATGGATATTTCTTCCAACAAGTTATTTCAGAGAACAGTGGGAAAAAGATCCTCAACTCTTGCACATGCCAAAAGATCAATCAAATGGAACAAAGATATTCAATGAGACCCCCGTGAAGCAATAAGTCTCCCTCAAAACAAGGAAGCATGACCTAGGAAAATTGGTCTGCTTGAGTCAGGACTATAAAAGAAAGTGTTGGCAATCAGACTTTTGTTGGCAAACAACTTTCTAACCTTGGAACTGAGTTTCTGACCGTGTGCAGTTTCTGATTCTCTGAGTGGTAGAAGATTATACTTAGCTCTGATTCCTGGATCTTGGATTTCTCTGTCTGGAACTTCCATCTTCTGAAGCAAGCTTATTTGTTTCTCATATTACTGCACTGTGGTGAGATTTATAGCTACCATAAAGACTTCTGATCTCTTCCACTGGCGCAAGACAATATTGTCCTCTGTTCTTAGGCTTTGTCTTTGGAGTACATTGCATAGGTCAGGTGTAACTGATTTGGGGTACTTGTATTATTTGGTATAAACCCAAAAGTTTGTAATGCCTGGTTGGGATGCTAGAGGAAACAGCTGTTATAGGAGATTAATTAGCACACAATGCATACATCATATGGTGAAGTTACAAGAAAGCTGCTACAATTTTCAAGTACAATATTTCCCGCCCACTCAGAGGTGCCATGCCCACCAAGCCACGCCCACCAAGCCACGCCCACAGAACCGGTAGTAAAAGTTTTGAAACCCACCACTGCTTCCACTTCTTGAAAAAGAAAGTTGTCAATATGATAAGAGTTGCCAAGAATCTTGCTTGAATTTCAGTGTAGGACCTTAGATTGATTGATCATAGAACATAGTAGGAGAAAATGTTTTCTGAACTGGCGTTCTTCAAATATGAAATGCTATTTTTAAAAGTGGGTGAGCTTCCTACCTACAGAATTTCTATTATGTGATTTATCATTTTTGTCCAAGAATTTGCTTTATATGAAAAAGACTCATCTTTATGTGATTTATGCCAACATAGTCAATTTATGCTAAAGGACTAGAAACATACGAAGACATTTTTGCACCAAAACCACTTGGAAATTTTCCCACCAAAAACCCTTTCTGCCTTCATATATTTATCATTGAACTGTGCGTCTTGTCTCTCACTTACTTTCATACCTACAATAGCTGCAGTTGGATGGGGTTAAAGCCATCATCAACCTGTTGTCCAACTCCCCCCTCCCCTCCCCCATAAAAAGGAAAGGAACTCTGCTTAGACTAGAAACAAAGATTGACATATTATGTCATGCCAAAGCTGATGAAGGATCCTCAACCACTGTACACAACATAATGAAGAATGCTAAAATAAGTTGTTTTTTAAATATATAATTTTTATTAAAACTTTTTAAAAGAAAAATGAAAACTAATACAAACTAATATATAGTAAGAAAAAGAAAAGAAAAATAAAGAAATCAAAGAGAAAGCTAAAAGCACAAGAAAAATAGAAAAAAGAAAAACAGAAAGAAAGCAAGAAGAGGCTTCCAATATTCTTCACAGCCATTATAAATACAATAATATTTTAACCTCTCTTTAAATCATGATTGTCTTCTTTCTATAACCTAATTCTGTGTGATCAAGGCCATAAATCACAATTTCATTTTTTTCTTTTTTATGCAAAATGTCTCCAGCCTTGGCCATGAAAGCCAGCTGGGTGCCTTTGGGCCACCCCTCTCTCTCAGCCCAACCCACCTTACAGGGTTGTTGTTGTGGGAAAGTAGGAGGAAGAAGAAATATTAACCGTATTTGCCACCTTATAAAAATAATAATGCTCCTGGAGAGGAAAGCTATGGCAAATCTATACAGCATACTAAAAAGCAGAGACATCACCCTGCCAACAAAAGTGCATATAGTCAAGGCTATGGTTTTCCCAGTTGCAATGTATGGCTGTGAAAGTTGGACCATAAGGAAGGCTGAGAGCCAAAGAATTGAACTATGGTGCTGGAGAAGACTCCTGCGAGTCCCTTGGACTGCAAGGCGATCAAACCGGTCAGTCCTAGACGAGATCAACCCTAACTGCTCTTTAGAAGGCCAGATCCTGAAGATGAAACTCAAATACTTTGGCCGCCTAATGAGAAGGAAGGACTCACTAGAGAAGAGCCTAATGCTGGGAAAGATTGAGGGCAAAAGAAGAAGGGGACGACAGAGAATGTGGTGGCTGGATGGAGTCACTGAAGCAGTCGGTGTGAGCGTAAATGGACTCCGGGGGATGGTAGAGGACAGGAAAGCCTGGAGGAACGTTGTCCATGGGGTCACGATGGGTCGGACACAACTTCGCGATTAACAACAACAACAAAAATAATAAAGGATACAAATAAATATAAGTAAACAAATTCTTCCATAGTGTAAGTCCATGTAATAATTCTGTCACTGTGATCATATATTGAAATAATCTTCCATGACTTTTTTTCTAGTTTATTCATTAATTTTAAAAAGAAACTTTCTGGCTTCAATAGAATATTAATCTTTAAAATCATTTGTATCAATGTATGTACTGTATTTGAATCCATTTCTTAAAGATGCTAATAATTTCTATCTACGTTTGACATAACTGTGTGTATTAGAAATCCATCTGTAGAAAAGATTGAGAAAATGCTTTCATTCTATGTAGAACATGACACAAGGATGTATATATGTTCGAGTGAGATAGTGTTTAAGAATAAAGCTCTAAAAATGTATGAGCACATTTGTAAATACATTTGAGTTACTCCCCCAACCCTCCTTTTTTCCACTGGTTTTCCACGTGTCTCACTTTATGGGAGTTGGCTTTATGTGAGGTTTAAAGCGGAACATAACTCGGCATAAAGTGAGAGAAGCTTATCTATGCCTTAATATCTCCAACCTGCACGCCTTCAATTGTTCCATTTTAAATGGGATCACTGATGCATATTTTAAACGTTCAAAGTCTAAAGTTAATGCTTTCGACATACAAGCACCTTATAATATGCTCCTTATCGGCGATGCTTTCACAATTTCACCAAATTGAACTTTACAGCTACTTGTACGGGAAGCAGTTAGCAAAGAAAGCCACTCGCTAATGGGCATTTTGGAAAACATTATATGGGTCGGAGCGCTGAAAAAAACCAGCCAAAGAGAATTTCAGAAAGGGATACTTCTTAATGACCTGCGATGCCAGCTCTCCATATACAAAAGAGCCAAATGAAAGCAGCTCAATGCTTCCCCCCTTTCCTTTGTGGAAAGCTGGAAAACTGTTTGATAATAGAACACAAAGGATCATGGGAGAACCTCAGCGGGAGCCCAGTCTGTATTCTTTCATGCTTGGTTTATGTTCCCACTTTCATAATAAATTATCTAAGAAGACAGAGCGAGTGGCGGTGCACTAGCTGCTTGGGTGGCTCCATCCAAATTTTACAACTATGAGGAGGTCTGCTTTTGCTGCCACTGTTTCACTGCTTTTGAAACCAGCACAGCTTCTGCTAACACATCCCAAGAGTAAGAGAACGGGAGGGAAATGAGTTTTGCTCAGCTGAGCGATGGCGAGTAGCAAATTTATGATGGGAGTCTCTGGGAGCAGCTACAGGAGGCTTTCAGTCCTGGTTTCTCTGGCTCCCTGATTGCCCTAATTCAAGGGCTGGTTGATGGCTTCAATAATGCTGTTGTACTATACACACTTACCTCTGGCCATTGTTTGGATTTAATGGCCCATATTTACGCTGGGAAGAGCAGCAGAATATTTTGTTGGGTTTAAAATAGTTAGCCTAACTACTATTCTTTTTTTAAATAGTTTTTCATTAAATTTTATAATATAAAATGCAAATGAAAGTAAAGATAATAGGGAAGTGGGAAAGGGGAAAGGGGAAAAGAAGAAAAAAGCATTACCGTATTTTTTGGAGTATAAGACGCACCTTTTCCCCCCTAAAAGAGGGTGGAAATGTTGGTGCGTCTTATACACCGAATACAGCCATTTTTGGCCTCCCGAAGCCCCGCCACTGTGTCCCATTTTTGTGAAAAACGGGCCCGTTTTTGCACAGAGGGTTTGGGAGGCCTGCAGAGTGCTCCTGGGGGCCGGGGAGGACAAAAACTTTTTTTTCTTACTTACCTCTTCGAAATCTTGGTGCGTCTTTTACACCGGTGCGTCTTATAGTCCGAAAAATATGGTAATTACAACTCTTTTCAGCAAAGTAGGATGAAAATAGTATGGTACAGCTTCAAATTTTACTTCTACATACTGAGTATACTAGCTATTTCTATGACAACAGACTTACCTTACCAGCAGATCCCAAACTTTTTTGCTGTCTCAAGTACAAAGTCTAGAAGCAGTTTCCAAGTAGAAACAAAACTATTATTTTCTTTGATTACAGAAGCTAATTTGGCCATCTCTGCAAGCTCCATCGTTTTTTCTATCCATCATTCTTCCATTGTGAGGATTAATATATAACCTGCCCACTGTTTTATAGATCTCAGGGAAGATTATAATGAAACAAAAAGAAACACATTTTAGAAAACTAACACAATAATACAGAAGTACACATTTGTTGCCATTTTAACATTCATGCAACTTGGGGCCACCTGACTGGGGCAAAAAGGACCAGATCAATTGAGGTAAGGAAGTTTTGCCCTGACTTCATCCATGAGGTCTTTCTTTTGACCTCTGGAAGGTGGGGATGAGTAATCTGGAAAAGATGAACTAAGTCAACTTTGGAGGCTGTGAGGAGACCTCAAAATGCCGGTTGGCCTAGGGACCAAATGGTGGAATTCTACAATGGCAGTGGTTGCTGGAGTGATGGCAAATGCCACCTCCCCCCCCCCACCTCCTGCTTGTGCTCTGCTTTCCACCCGTCCATCTTTTCGGTTACCATATCAATTTATTCTCATTGTGTTCTTTTTCATTGCCTATTTTATTGTTCTATTAATTTATTTCTGCTTACACTCCTTTCGTTTTCTTCTTTTTTTTGTTATTGTAAGCCACCTAGAGTAGCCCCACAGCGAGATCGGTGGCAAGTAAATTTAACAAATGAATAACAAATAAATAAAATATGGCTGTCTCGTGATTATCTTGGACTATTCACTTAAATAGGAGAATGAACTGATCAGAGGTGGTATTCAGCCGGTTCGGACCGGTTCATCCGAACCGGTAGCAGAAATCGCGGTTGGGCCCGCCCCCCTGCCCTGGCTCTATGCTATCCTATTTGTGCACGTTTTTGAGGCCGTGCGCATGTGCAGAAGGCTCTCGTGTGAGTAAAGCGCATGCGTGGGAGGCCTTGCGCATGTGTGGTGGTGGCGCATGCGAGCGAAGCGAGCGCACTCACACTCACATTTGCGAACCGGTAGGGAAGGTAAGTGAAAACCATCCCTGGAACTGATGTAGTGTCCTCTGAAGATAGCTGTTATAAACCTCTATATCACTATTTGAGATCAAAAGAAGAGAATATATGTAGCTCAGCACTGAACTGTGGAGTCCTTGGTGGTCCCTAATGCATCTTCTTCTTGGTGCAAACAACCAAGCTCAGAAAGCATCAAGGACTCCACTATTTGAGATAATTCCTATTACTATTCCTTGATTAAAGTAGTGCAATGAGGGATATGATAGCTGCCAATCTGAGTCCATTGTCCTATTGGTTTAATGGACTAACTCTGACTAAAGGCTTTATTTTCAGGCTCAGAATAAGCAAAGTGAAAGTGAGCCAGGATGCAGTCCAGGAGGGAAGAGAAGAAGGGAGATGAGAATTTGTAAAACTGGCAGCAGATCTGAGGAGGCCTCTGATCATCTAGCAATGCAAGGCAAGCCATCTTGGCAAACGATTACTGCATGACTGAACATTTTATATGAAGCTGTTGGAAACGTGCCTGGAGAACGTTTGCCAAGCAGGAAGAAATGCTACAGAAGTGGAACATTCCATCTTTAAAATCATCTTTGGATGAAGAGGAGCACAGCTTATCAAGGGAGAGAGACTGGCTGAAGGGGCGTTGGTCTTACCTGAGACGCCTCTTCTCATAGGGTGGAGCCATCATTCAGGATGGGTTGGCCTCTGCCCATCAGCCAATGAGGACCGAGTCTGTTTTCCTTATGCTGGGATACTTCTTGTGCCTTCCCAGCTTAGACGAATCCGACCAGACTCAACGTGGCAAGCCGTAGAACAAAATAGTGAACTCCCATCCAGAAGTAAATAGCCAAGCAAAGCAAGTCTAACCAATAATGCCCCCAACCGAGAGCCACCAACCGGAGAGGAGAACCACGCCCCGACAGGAATGTGGAACAGAAACAGTGCAAAACAAACTCCAAACAGGGGAGGGACTGAAGGATGGCTCCACCCTATGAGAAGAGGTGTCTCAGGTAAGACCAATGCCCCTTCTCCATCGTGGGTGGAGCCATCATTCAGGATGGGACATACCAAAGCGAGAAGTCCCCATATTGGGCGGGCACAGATACAGAGCCTCAAGAAGCCTCCTCAACCACACGTTGTAACACGCGCTGACCGAAGGCCGCCTCCGCGGAAGCATAAGAGTCTATTTTATAATGTCGAATAAACAGCGTGGGAGAAGCCCACGCCGCCACTCGGCACACCTCCTCCCAAGGCGCCTGAGCCGCCCATGCCGCAGAAGATGCCGCACTACGAGTCGAATGTGCTGTTATCCCCGCTGGTCAAGGGAGTGAGGCGAGCTCGTATGCCTTGACAGTCGTGCCTCTGAGCCAACGGCCAATGGTGGCCGACGACACCTTGCGACCCAAGGAATGCAGATGAAAGGCCACCAGAAGCGCCTCTGTCTGCCTGAAGTGTTGAGTTCTCCGTATGTAGATACGGAGAGCCCGCCGTACATCCAAGGAGTGCCAGCGCCGCTCCAACGGACGGCCCAGTCCCGGACAAAAATTGGGCAAGACCAGCTCTTGCGCGCGGTGAAACAGCGAATTAACCTTAGGCAGGAACGATGGATCCAGCCGGAGAACCACCCAATCTTTGTGAAACACGCAGAGATCCTTCCGAATGGACAGGGCCTATAACTCCGATATCCTGCACGGCGACGTAATCGCTATCAAGAAGGAAACCTTGAAAGACAGGTGACACAGGGAGGCCTCGCGAAGTGGATCATAGGGAGGCCCCATGAGGGACTGCAGCACCCTCGGGAGATCCCAGGTGGGAAAACGACGGACCGGGGGGGGGCGGAGATTGCTCGCCCCCCGGAGGAAGCTCCGTACCATAGGGCACTGGACCAACGAGGCCGCCTGATCGGAGGAAAGGAGAGACGAGAGAGCCGTGACCTGTCTCCGAATAGTGTTTGGCGCAAGACCGCAGTCTAGTCCCCTTTGAAGAAAACTCAACACTTTGGGCAGGGGAAGCCGAAAAGGCGACAGTCCTTCAGTCTCGCACCAGCTGCAAAGCTGCGAAGAGCGTTCACGCCCTCTGCCCCCTGGGTCCGAAATCGTGAGAAGAATCGACGGAGTTGAGTGTTTTCCGGGGTCGCAAAAAGGTCTACCAGCGGAGGCCCGAACCTTCGGGATATCTGGACGAAAAGGTCCGGATGTAGACGCCACTCCGCCTGGTCCACGACAGAGCAGCTGAGCCAATCCGCCTGTACGTTGTTGACCCCCGAAATGTGATCTGCGACCAGAGACAGAAGGTGACGTTCTGCCCACAGACCCAGGCGGAGGGCCTCCCTCATTAAGGACCGGGAACGCGTGCCCCCCTGCCTGTTCACGTGCGCTTTTGTCGTGGTATTGTCCGTCAGGACGAGGACATGGTGACCAGCCACCAGGTGGCGGAAGTGATGAAGCGCCAGAGACACCGCTCGAAGTTCTAACCAATTTATGGAGCAGGAGGACTCCGCCGCTCCCCAGCGCCCCTGAGCAATTTGATCCAGCGTGTGAGCCCCCCAGCCCGAGAGGCTGGCATCGGTCGTAACGACGATCCGATGTGGTTCGACGAAGAGGGATCCTCTTGACAGGGCCAGCGACCTCCACCATACGAGGGAGTGAAGGACTACTGGAGGGACCAGAACCCGGCGCTGGGACGTTCCTTGACCTGTTTTCTGGAAGGATAAAAGGAACCATTGGAGTTCCCTGGAGTGTAGTCTCGCCCAAGGCGTAATGGAAAAACAAGATATCATTTTCCCCAGGAGAGAAGACAGGAGTGCCAAGGACGCCCTGCGCTCACGCTGTACCGAGAGCACCAGATCCGAAATGCTGGTCCTTCTCTCCTGAGAAAGGGAAACCCTACACTCCAGGGAATCAATGATGGTGCCAAGATGCAGGATAGAGGTGGAAGGGGAAAGATCATTTTCCCCAGGAGAGAAGACAGGAGCGCCAAGGACGCCCTGCGCTCACGCTGTACCGAGAGCACCAGATCCGAAATGCTGGTCCTTCTCTCCTGAGAAAGGGAAACCCTACACTCCAGGGAATCAATGATGGTACCAAGATGCAGGATAGAGGTGGAAGGGGAAAGATGACTCTTGATTAGATTGATCTCAAACCCATGTTGGTGAAGCGTCCGGATAGTTACCTGGAGATCGTGCAACGCGAGGGCCCCAGTAGCAATAGCAATAGCACTTAGACTTATATACCGCTTTACAGTGCTTTACAGCACTCTCTAAGCGGTTCACAGAGTCAGCATATTGCCCCCAACAATCTGGGTCCTCATTTTACCC
>QLTV01003900.1:1930325-1940469 GCA_003457575.1 Thermophis baileyi | reverse complement strand
GAAGGGAGCCCGGAGGGAGGGGGGGGGGGTGGAGTTCCAAAAGCGCGAGCCGCGGCTCCAGCGCTGAGCGTTATGTCCGGGAAGGGAGCGGCTTGAGAGAGAGGTGACAGCTCTACACGCCCGGCTCCTTTCCGAAGTGCCGCGGAGCCTGTAAATGAGGCTTAATAGGCACGGAGTAATCAGTCTCCTCCCGCCGGGGGGAAATCCCAAAACTCGCTGTCCGATCGACGGGTGGGAGGGAGAGTGGAGACAACTCCCCCCCTGCGTTTCCAAACGCAATGTCCCAACTCCGGGCCCGAAGGCCAGCTGGAGCCGAAGCCCCCACGGCCGAGGTAGGAGCAGATGGTAATCTCCCAGGGACGGAAAATAACTCGCAGCCAGTACAACCTGAAAACGCCGTAGATCAGTCAATGCGATAGAGTGAAACCAAGATTCAGGATGGGAGCTAGACTTGCCACGATTGCCCTCGCCGAGGACCGAGTCTAAGCTGGGAAGGCACAAGAAGTATCCCAGCATAAGGAAAACAGACTCGGTCCTCATTGGCTGATGGGCAGAGGCCAACCCATCCTGAATGATGGCTCCACCCACTATGGAGAACACCCCGGCTTTGGGAGTTGAATGAGCTCACAGTTAGCAGCGAGAAATTCTTGATGCAACAACAGCAACCAAAACTTGACTGAAATAGCAATGGCAACAGCAACAACTAAATGTAATACAAACATGGATGGGCACACAATAGATTTCTGTTGGTTTTTGAAAAATGGCCAAATAAGTGCCATCCTGTAATAGTGCTCATAAACTACTTGCAAATATTCTCCTTTTCTCAAGACATTAGAAAGGAGGGTAATAGGCTCCATACATGTTTTAGGGATGAAACACATTGCTTGGATTTGTTTCAATCTGGATTCAACCTTTGCTTGGATCTTGTCAAATCTTAATTCCCTGATGGGTGATACTCAAAAAAGGGGAAATGTGAGTTTTTCTTGATCTTTCAATGAAATTGGATACTATCAAATATGGCACCTTGTGTGGCCCATTCTGTGGAATGGGTTTTGGTACGATAAATGATATGGTGTTTTATTTCTACATAATCATTTCAAGAAAATAATATTGCAAGATTTGCTTCATAGAACTTTTGCAATAATTCTCCCATACTAGATAAACTCCTATTAAAAGGAGTCATACCAGATTTTAGAATAAGCATCGCTGATATAATAACCACCCTCAGATCTATTTCTTTGTCAAGTGAGGTAGGTGATTCTATGCAAAGGATGAGTCAGAGCCAGAATTTAGAATAGACTGGGTAAAGTTTTAGTTGAAGCTTTATTTATTTATTTATTAAATCCGTATGCCGTCTGACTCCCAATGACTCTTATCATTAGACACCAAAGTAGCACATGATCGCAAGAGGTTCTGCTAGTTTCTTTGGTAGTAAATAGTTTAATCATATTCTTTACAAAATTATGTTTCTGAAGATAGCTCAGACCCCTCACCATTGTTTACAGCAATTGTTTCTCAACCTTGGCAACTTTAAGATGTATTGTGTTTGATGTATTGGCTGAGGAATTCTGGGAGTTGAAGTCCGCATATCTTAAAGTCACCTAGATTAAGAAGCGTTTAAGAAAATCTCAATGTACAGTAGAGTATGGCTACCAACATTGTATCTAGTACAGCCAGTTTTTTCTTATCATATCAATTTTAAAAGAGCTGCACTGGTTCTCTGTTTAGTTTGGAATCCAATGAAAGATACTGGAATTTACTTTTACTTTTTAAGCCATACATGTCTTAAGATCCCAATTCTTATTATTGAGATCACTCTCTTGGTTTGTTATTTGTATACCCCTTTTAATTATTAAGCTGGTTAAGGCATTAGCCAATATATATATTATATATGCAGTGTAGCATTTTTTGCATTTTAATCATGTAGTCTGCCATTTTAAAATACATTTTCAGATCAGACTCAGTCTTGTCTAGTAAAACCTTCCATAACATCTTTTAAACATAGTCGGTCTATAAAGGTAGAGACTGTTAAAATTAACTTCTGGATTCTCCATTCAAAAATATCCTTCCAAAAGTCCAATGTTAAAATATTTTTCTCCATTCTATATTAATAGTTTTTTAAAAAAAATTAATTTAGTTCTTTCTACTTCTCTTTACAGGTAGACCTTGACTTACGATTGGTCATTTAACGACCGTTCAAAATTACAATGGCCTTCAAAAAAGTTATGACCCATCCTCAAAATTACAAGTATCGCACCATTCTCGCAGTCACATGATAATATTTTGAGTGCTTGGCAACCGACTTGCATTTATGACTGATTGCAGCATCCTGTGGCTACATGATTGCATTTTGTGACTTTAAGAATTCAAAACCAAAGTATTTTTCCATGGGAAGGATTCTTATAATGAATTCAAAAATCTTATTTCAAATCTGTTTGGACCTTTAGTCCATTAGTAACTCTCCAAAATCAAACTTCTAATTACCAGTATCCCTTTGCTGTTTATTCCAAAAAAAAAAAACCTTTAAAAAAAACAAACAACCCTCTTAAACTTGTATTTAAAACTTCTTTCGCTGAGGATTAAAGGAAATTCACCCTCTGTTTCCAGATTTGTCGATCTAAAAATTCCTAAAAGCTGAAAAGCAGTTAACAAGCAATTTCCAAAAATGATTAGAAAAAGAAGTATGTGAACCCAGTGTCCTTTTGAAGGTGCTGAATATGGTTTCAGCAAGTTGGGTATTCCCTCATCTCCCAGAGCCCTAACCCTACTAGAGACTGCGGTCTGCTGATGAGGAGCAATTGTCTGGAGCACTTATGGATGATATCCAGTCCTCTCCCTTGTCCAGAGAGGAATTACAAAAAGCCAGTCTACTTGCTCACTCTTCATTCCACCATGATCTTCACCATTTCTTTTCCAAAAGTGGAATTTTAAGATATTTTGTTTAGGCTCTTACCTGGGTGCCTTCCTTGTGGGAAATATGTACAAATTAACAACAAAGAAGAGGTTCCTTTGGTACTGACTCCCTGAAATGGGAAATCTTGTTCCAAAAAGTGTGCCTGGAGCCTGTATTTAAGGCACCTCATTCAGAAGTATTTGGTTGGGCGGGGGGTATAATTTGGGGAAAAAAATCAATTTTCAATATATAGTTCCACTACTATTTTATTTTAGCCTTGATGATTTTGTGATTTTACTTAACAGTTTATGATTATATGGGTTGTTCACAGTCCTAGAACCTACTGAATGAAGAGTGGCATAACAAAATTTTAGAGAAACAGTAAATAATAAAAGTTTGTGCCCCAGCAGAAGATAAATCATATTCCTGAGAAGACAGCATTGCTTTATTGTTGCTTGAACAAACTCTTTTTGATAGTTCAATAAAAGATTAAGGTCTAGGATGTCTTAAGAATAAATGTCACGGTTGAGACGGTGTCTTTGGGACAGCAGACATGCCCTTTTAATTAAATCTTATGTGCTAATAAAGCCAAATAAGGAAAAAAAAATCTGAAAGCCATTTTAAAAAAAAACCTCCCATAGAAACAAATGTTAATGTCTTAGGTCTTAGTTCTTCTCCTGACAGTGCAAGAGTAAATTGAATTTTTATATCTGTTTCTTCCCAGGTCAGTAGAATTTATCTCTATGGCCTTATCTAAGAGAGTTCAAGATGCGTTTTGCTCTGAGTTGGTTGAATTCCAACTTCTTGTACTGCATCGCCTCTTTGGATAGGTTGTCTTGTAATGTGTGCTTTTTTGTGGATGCTTCTGAAAACTCAACATGTCAGGGCTAATGTGTTCTAACATTTCTTTTAATACAGAGGTAGGTAAGATCCTGTGATATTGGAATGTTAATTTAGCTGGAGCCCTAGGATTGGTGATTCTGGGTCAGGTGCCCGATTCTCTTGATTTTCTTATTGCTAGTTCTTAGTGATGTAGTTGCTCAAAGTTGTGTTCTACAAGATGGGCGTGTGTGTGTGTGTGTGTGTGTGTGTGTGTGTATAAATCAAGGGATGTTTGCCTTCAAGATTGCAGGCTCTTGTTTCTCACAATTCTTTATATTTAATCATCCTATGGAAAATGCCAGAGGACTATCTATCTGCTCTTAAGCAGAGTTCTGTCTTTTTTAAAGTAGAACTACTCTGTTAGTATTATAAATATGGACCATCTTGACTCCATTTGCTTATTCTGTATATCGGACATTAAATATCATTTAATAAGGATCTATCATTTGGCATGAGAAACCTGAAGTTCTTAACGTCCAAAGTCTTCACAATGTGTCACTGTGTCAGGTTAAGCTCAAGAACAACATAGAACAATTCATCCAGAGTTCAGTTCTTTATTTGCTCACACACAACAGACAGAATCTTGCCAGACTAAACCCTTACTACTCTCTCCCTAACAGATATTCCCGGAGAGGTTCTAGGAAGTGCCTATCCCTAGCTCTTTTCCTCTTCCCACAATCCAGTTCCAAACTGTACTGTCTCTTGTCTCACTGGAATGTGCTCCCTCCTCCCTGGGAAAATGTCGCTTCATTATAGTCCATCAATTCCCCCTCCATGGAAACTCACACATTGTTAGGGAGGAACAGAACATTTTCAACTTTTGAATTTAAATGTTGAAAAAGAGAGCCAACACATAAGGACAATAAGCATAGTGAAAATCAGTGGGGAACAGCAACCCAATTTTTATCAAAGTTGCTCTCCACTGAAGTCTCTCTCAATACATATTTCATGCATGATAAATTTTATTTTATTACATTACAAAATTACAAAGTTTTCCACGATTGTACCAAAAAACGTAAACTAAATTCTGTAAAGCTTCCCTTGCACTTGTGACACACGAGGAGAGCGTAACATTACATTCCGCAGGAGCGTTTCAGTGTGTCTTGTGCCCTAACTGTTTCTGTAATGTTGGGATACAGCTAGTCCTTGAATTACAATAGTTCATTTAGTGACTGTTCAAAGTTACAACGGCACTGAAAAAAGTGACTTATCACCGTTTTTCACACTTACAACCGTAGCTGCATCCCCATGGTCATATGATCAAAATTCAGACGCTTGCTAACTGATGCATATTTATGACAGTTGCAGCGTTCTATGGTCATGTTTTCAGCTTTTGCGACATTCTGACAAGCAAAGTCAACGGGGAAGCCAGATTCACTTAACAACCTAGTGTTACTAAGTTAACAATCGCAGTGATTCACCTAACAGCTGTGGCAAAAAAAGGTCATAAAATGGGGCAGAGCTCACTTAACAAATGTTTCACTTAGCAACATAAATTTTTGGCTCAATTGTGATCGTAAGTCGAGGACTACCTGTATAAGGTTCTTGGGGAGACTCAAATACTTACTATTTTCCATGTCACCATTGAGCCAAATCTTTTGTCCGAGAAGTAACTGAACTAGAGACATATGTCTTTAATGTAATCATTCTGCATTACATATTAAGGGGTGCTAGACAAAGCCATGTTGCAGCAGATCTAACGCAACTAAGAAAATGATATGGACCATAGAAATGGATGCACCTTCCATATTAAAAACGTATACAGGAAGAAGAGCCTTATTAGTTTCAGCTGCCCCTTGAGCATCAACAATTACTCCACTTCGTAACTTCCTCCACACTACCGGAAGCCTTTCTTGATTAGGATTCCCACTCATGCAGAAGTGTGTTGAGGTTTATAACATGGTTTTTTATTTGGACTTTGAGATCAGCATTCAAAGGACAGGGCAATACTAAGTATAATTGTGGTAGAACTAACTGCTCCATTAGTAGTCTGCACTGTACAATGAATTCATGGAAGGTACTTGGGAAACAGCTTAGTGAGAGACAGGAAAATAGGCAAAGAAGAATGCTGATTTGGCACTGCTCCTTCGGTATTCTTAAATATTTTACAAAGTAACCTATCCATATTTTCATGCTTGACCTAGTTGGCCTGAATCCAAGATATTAACAGGGAGAAGAAGCAAGTGCACCACAAAGCATCTGAGCAGCAATTTATATCAGAAGAAGGCTGGAAGGTGAGAAAAAAAAAACCCTTACGTTTTCTTTGTACTTTATGTCTGGAGGGCAGGATTTATTTGCAAGAGCGGAGAGAACTCTGGTAACCTTGCTACATTTTTGCTGGGCAGCAATTAAGTAAGTGTTCAAAATGGGGGGGGGGGAGAAACAGTTTAAAGAAACCTTTATTCTCTGAGATATGTTTTATTTTTATTTATTTTTCACCTTTTTAAACCGCCCCTTTCCCTTTTGTACACTCCTTTATTGGCAGTGTACGATAAAATATTAAAATATAAAAACGGCATATAAAAATTAAAAATTTAAAGGGAGGAAAGGATGATTAAACCCTGTTAAAAATTAGTTTAAAAGGCTCTCAGGGTACCAAAGTGAAGCTGCAGAGCCATGGTTTAACTCAGGGGTGGGCTGCTGGGGGTTCACAAGGATTCGGGAGAACCTCTAGCTAAGATTGTGCAGTTCGGAGAACCCCCAAATACCACTCCTGGCTGGCCCCGC
This sequence comes from Thermophis baileyi, assembly GCA_003457575.1. Taxonomy (NCBI): domain Eukaryota; kingdom Metazoa; phylum Chordata; class Lepidosauria; order Squamata; family Dipsadidae; genus Thermophis; species Thermophis baileyi. Next base: position 1,933,967 of record QLTV01003900.1, on the reverse strand, counting down.
CCATCCCAGAAGTCCCCACGCGGCCCGTTTTGGATGCAGGTAAATGCAGGGCACGCGTGGAGCTCGGGAGGGTGAAAAACGGGCCTACCGGAAGTTCGGGAAGGCCGGAAACGGGCGCAGAGGGCCTCCGGAGCCTGAGGAGGCCGTTTTCGCCCTCCCAAAGGCTTGAGGAAAGCCTCCGGAAGCTGGGGAGGGCAAGCCCCCCCACCGTGGTGCAGGAGGCCGACTAGGCCACGCCCACCATGGCCACGCCCACCCAGCAGAGAACCGGGCAGAGAACCGGGCAGAGAACCCCTTGCTAAAATTTTTGAAGCCCACCCCTGGTTTAACTCCTTTTCAGAAGCGGGTAGGCCTGCCTCACCTTCAGGGGGTGGGATATTCCACAGGGAGGAGGCAACAGCAGAGAAGGCTGTCTTCCTAGAATCCGCCAGTCAGAATTCTTTAATCAATGTTAATGAGTTAGTAAGATGAGGTGAGCAAGTAAGTTGAAGAAGTTAAATACAATGAAGACACATTGCAGACTTTTTTAAAAAAACACCCTGTACATTATTTCTATTTACAGGTAGTCCTTGATTTACAACCCAAATGAAGCCCAAAATTTCTGTTGATAAATGAGACATTTGTTAAGTGAATTTTGACCCATTTTACGACCTTTCTTGCCACAGTTGTTAAGTGAATCACTGCAGTTGTTAAGTTAGTAACAAGGTTATTAAGTGAATCTGGCTTCCCCATTGGCTTTGCTTGTCAGAAGGCCGCAAAAGATGATCACTTGATTCCAGGACACTGAAATCATCATAAATATGAGTCAGTTGTCAAGCATCTGAATTCTGATACACCATGGGGATACTGCAATGGTTGTAAGTGTGAAAAATGATTATAAGTCACTTTTTTCAGTGCTGTTCCAACTTTGAATGGTCATTAAATGAACTGTTGTAAGTCGAGAACTACCTGTATTTTATACCTTCTGCATTTAAATCATTTTATCCAGTTATATTGTAAACCTTCCTGCAAGAATAACTAAAAGATGAAGGTTCTTTTCAGCAATGACGAGTTCCTCCATCTCCCCAAAAGGTGATGCACACTTTATATCTAAGGTGAGCCTCCATCCAAGACATTCACCTTAAGGGAGATACTCATCTCCCTCACCTTTGCCGAAAGAGGCAGCAAAAGAAGAGAGGGCCTTCAGTTCTTTTCCAGCTCTTACAATTCTGGAGCGGATGTGTAAAGCTGAGTTCTTATCTGCATGTTAAATATGACAGCAACATCAAGTGGCGCCTTGCTTGTGTTCAGCATTCAGCACAGATAAAAAGTTTCCTCACACTTCACTTACAATGCTTCTCCATGATATGTTTGATTATTCAAGAGTCACCAAATAAACCTTGATGGGCTGGATTTACAGTGTCCCTTAAGTCATACCTCATTCCTCACAGTTCACATTGGCCAGGTTTATACAACATCTTAAATAAAAACAGAATCAGCAGAATCAACCTACTTAATGTGATATATGAACTAAACTAGTACTATAAGTTGCAGTCAACACTCCCATGCTGGATAATCAATATGATAGTGTGTAAGAACTAAACAATGGCATAAATTGACTATCGAGTTTTGTGCCCATTTTGCCAGATATTTAGGTATCTTACATTTATCAGCATCATGCATTATGATCCTTATACATTCCAAGATGTAGACAAACTTTTATTAAGGGAAGTGGACAAACCGAATGGAATTGGCACCCAAAAGAAATAAATTTATCTTTCTGATTTGCTAAGATCTAATAATCATGATCCCCTTCATGGATTATTGTCTTGTTGTGGCGAAGGGGCTAGCGTAGCTCAATGAAGCTATGAGCTATGCCGTGCAGGGCCACCCAAGACAGACAGGTCATAGCAGAGAGTTCTGACAAAACGTGATCCACTGGAGAAGGAAATGGCAACCCACTCCAGTATCTTTGCCATGAAAACCCCATGGACAGTACCAAAAGGCAAAAAGATATGACCCTGGAAGATGAGCCCCTCAGGTCGGAAGGTGTCCAATATGCTACTGGGGAAGACAAGAGGGCTAGATAGGAACCTGGAATGTAAGATCCATGAATCAAGGCAAGCTGGACGTGGTCAAACAAGAGATGACAAGACTGAACATCGACATCTTAGGAATCAGCAAACTAAAATGGACAGGAATGGGTGAATTTAATTCAGATGACCATCAGGTATACTACTGTGGGCAAGAATCCCTCAGAAGAAATGGAGTAGCCTTCATAGTCAATAAAAGAGTAGGAAAAGCAATACTGGGATACAATCCCCAAAATGACAGAATGATCTCAGTTTGAATCCAAGGCAAACCATTCAATATCACAGTAGTCCAAGTCTATGCCCCAACCACTGGTGCTGAAGAGGATGAAATTGACCAGTTCTATGAAGCCCTACAGCACCTTATGGAATTAACACCAAAAAAGGATGTCCTTATCATTATGGCGGATTGGAATGCTAAAGTAGGAAGCCAAAAGATAACCGGAATAACAGGCAAGTTTGGCCTTGGAGTACAAAATGAAGCAGGGCACAGGCTGATAGAATTTTGTCAAGAGAATACGATGGTCATAGCAAACACTCTTTTCCAACAACCCAAGAGATGACTCTACATATGGACATCACCAGACGGTCCACACAGAAATCAGATTGACTATGTGCTTTTCAGCCAAAGATGGAGAAGCTCTATACAGTCAGTAAAAACAAGACCGGGAGCTGACTGTAGCTCAGATCATGAGCTTCTCGTTGCAAAATTTAGGCTTAAATTGAAGAAAGTAGGAAAAAGCACTAGGCCATTCAGGTATGAGCTAAATCATATCCCTGATGAATATACAGTAGAGGTGACAAATAGATTTAAGGAATTAGATCTGATAGACAGAATGCCTGAAGAACTATGGACGGAGTTTCGCAACATTGTACAAGAGGTAGCAACTAAAACCATCCCAAAGAAAAAGAAATGCAAGAAAGCAAAATGGCTGTCTGAGGAAGCTTTGCAAATAGCTGAGGAAAGAAAGGAAGCGAAAGGCAAGGGAGAAAGAGAAAGATACACCCAATTGAATGCAGAATTCCAGAGAATAGCTAGAAGAAATAAGAATGCCTTCTTACATAAACAGTACAAAGAAATACAAGAAAACAATAGATTAGGGAGGACCAGAGATCTCTTCAAGAAAATTGGAGATATGAATGGAATGTTTCATTTAAAGATGGGCATGATAAAGGACCAAAATGGCAGGGACCTAACAGAGGCAGAAGAGATTAAGAAGAGGTGGCAAAATTACACAGAAGAACTATACAAGAACGAACTTAATGTACCTGATAACCACGATGGGGTGGTCACTGACCTCGAGCCAGACATCCTAGAATGTGAAGTCAAATGGGCTTTAGGAAATCTGAGAAACAACAAAGCTAGTGGAGCAGGGGTAGGTTCCTCCCAGTTTGGACTGGTTCTCGCGAACCGGTAGCGGCCCGCTGGTGATGTCACGATGACATCACCGAACTGGATCGGTCGGTGCCGGTCCGTGGGGGCCGCCATCTTTTTTTTTAATTTAAAAAAAATTAATTTTTTTAATTTTTTGTTCCTTCTGAGCATGCGCAGAAGCTGGCTTGTGGCACTGTG
>QLTV01003900.1:1904299-1925395 GCA_003457575.1 Thermophis baileyi | reverse complement strand
GCTCAGTGTCCCCCACCCCACCCCTTCAGGTGGGCGTGGCTTAGTGGTCATGTGACCGGGTGGGCGTGGCCAATTTGTAAAATGTGGAGAAACTCACTTAACAACACTCTTGCTTATCAACCAAAATTTTGGGCTCAATTGTGGTCATAAGTCTTTCTTTCTTTTCCTTCCTTCCTTCCTTCCTTCCTTCCTTCCTTCCTTCCTTCCTTCCTTCCTTCCTTCTTTCTTTCTCTTTCTTTCTTTCTTTCTTTCTTTCTTTCTTTCTTTCTTTCTTTCTTCTTTCTTTCTTTCTTCTTTCTTTCTTTCTTTCTTTCTTTCTTTCTATCTTTCTTTCTTGTCTCTCTCTCTTTCTTCTGCAGTAGAAAGCAACCTCCCCCAAGGCAAATATCTTGTGACAGCAGCTATTGTGCCTTCTTTTGCCCCGCTCTCCATCCCGGAGGGCCGCACATCCCCCCCCGCCAATCCTCCGTACAAACCACCCGCCCCATTTCTGCAAAGGCAGAGACCTGCAGGACGATCTTAAGAGGGGAGGGGGATGCTGTAGAAAAGGCCGGCTTCCACCCGTGCCTCCCGTGCCGGCTCCGTGGGACTTGGGGCTCCGAAGCAGCCCACTGGCTTCCAACCCAGTGCTGCAGGCCGAGTTCCCAGAGTGGCGCCGGCGGTTGGCTGGGCCGATCAGCAAAGAGAGCAGGCAGGTGGCCGGTTGAGAAGCCAGTGGGCTGCTTTGGAGTTCCAAGCACCACGGAGCTGGCACGGGTGGAAGGCGGCCTTTTCTGCAGCATCCCCCTCCCCTCTTTGGATCGCCCTGCAAGGTGGGGAGGGTCTGCCTTTGCAGAAATGGGGCGGGCGCATGTGCAGCAGCCCCGGGACATCCACTTGCCCTTCTGCCACCCCTCTCAGCATCTGCATTTCCACCAAGGGCCGCCCGCCCACCCACTGGCTGGGCTGGACGCCGACCTCGGAAGGCAAGAGGGCGTGGGGGACCGCCGGGAAGGCCACGTGGAAGGCCGCCAAGCATGGCAGGGCTGCAGGGAAGAGAGTAGGCTGCTACCTCCCTTCCCCGCCACCCTGACATGCTTTCCTGCCTTCCACGTGGCCTCTTAGCGCCCCCCTGCCGGCCCCGCTGCCCCCCAGTGGGGACCGCCGGGCAGGCCACGTGGAAGGCCGCCAAGCATGGCAGGGCTGCAGGGAAGGGAGTAGGCTGCTACCTTCCTTCCCCGCCACCCCGACATGCTTTCCTGCCTTCCACGTGGCCTCTTAGCACTCCCTGCTGCCCCCCTTGCCTCTTAGCCGAGGTGGCGCAGTGGTTAGAGTGCAGCACTGCAGGCTACTTCAGCTGACTGCTAGCTGCAGTTTGGCGGTTCAAATCTCACCGGCTTAAGGTTGACTCAGCCTTCCATCCTTCTGAGGTGGGTAAAATGAGGACCCAGATTGTTGGGGGCAATATGCTAACTCTGTAAACCGCTTAGAGAGGGCTGTAAAGCACTATGAAGCGGTATATAAGTCTAAGTGCTATTGCTATTAGCGCCCCCTAAGTCATCCCACCGCCCCCCAGGGGGTGGTACCGCCCACTTTGGGAACCACTGGCGTAGAGCAATCAGTGAACAGAAGTTTAGATGCAGTGTGGAAGGAGGAAAAATCATTTTGTGTCAACAATGGAAACAATCTAAGGAATGTATAGATCAGTGGTGAAATCCAAATTTTTTTACTACCGGTTCTGTGGGCGTGGCTTGGTGGGTGTGGTGTGGCTTGGTGGGCATGGCAGGGGAAGGATACTGCAAAATCCCCATTCCCTCCCCACTCCTGGGGGAAGGATATTGCAAAATCCCCATTCCCTCCCCACTCCTGGGGGAAGGATATTGCAAAATCTCCATTCCCACCCTACTCTGGGGCCAGCCAGAGGTGGTATTTGCCGGTTCTCCGAACTACTCAAAATTTCCGCTACCGGTTCTCCAGAACCCGTCAGAACCTGCTGGATTTCACCCCTGGTATAGATAATCCTCACAATTTTGACCAGAACTTTTGTTGCTAAGTAAGGCAGTTGGTAAGTTAGTCACACCTGATTTTGCGACCTTTTTTTGCTTTAGTTGTTAAGCAAATCCAGCTTCCCCCATTGAGTTTGCTTGTCGGAAGTCAACAAGGAAAGTTGCAAAAGGTAATCACGTGACCCCCCCCAGGACACTGCAACCATCATAAGTATATATGCCAATTGCCAAGTACCTGAATTTTGATCTGGTGATGGTGGGGACACTGCAACGGTCGCAAAGTCATTATGCAAAACCAGCCATAAGTCACTTTTTTCAACACCACTGTAGCTTCAAATGGTCACTAAACAAATTGTAAATTGAATATTACCTCTAATAGGCAACTGTCACAAGGCTCGGTAGCCTGTCTGATAAAGTATTGATTGTTGCAAGCTAATTTGTAGTCCCTTTAGTAAGCAGAGAGTTTTTGCAGCATGCTCCTTATCCTCTGTAGAGCAAGATATATTTCCATATGGGAAATTAATCTTTTGAGCACCTGAAGTGGAAACTGATTGGAAGCGGAAGCAAATTAGGACACACTGACTAGGATTGAAAAGAAGATATTGAGAAGATGAAGTCAAATTCTCTGAATGGGGACAGCCGCTTCTGTCCAAGTTGCATTTCCTGAAAGCTTGTTATTATGTATATATGTACACCTTATTGTATATCAATCATTCAATATTTCGCATGACTGATTTTGGAGCAGGCGTTTCAAGAGAAGTACAGTGTGTTGACAAATGCACACTGAACTTCATTGTTGGATCACAATGATTACCGTGGAAAAGCACAAACGCCAGGCTGTTCCATTAGGAGTCTGTCCAACCCCCATCTTGCATGGAAGACAATTTCCTTCCTGCATGCTGGCAAATATGATGCTAAGATGGCTAACCGCTCAGGCAGGGCATATGTTCTGTTTGAAAGCCCATATGCCACATTGATCGGGTCCTATCCTAAAGCTCTTCCATGCACCTACACAGACAAGAAACAATCTCAGTCTTGCCTACAGAAGCCTCTTCATCTGCTCTAGCTTGGTTATGATTTGAATAAATTCAAGGACAAAAATCCTATCTGCAAGATTTTCTTCTTTTTTTTTGTGCTAATCATTCAGTTCCTGTTTAATCTTGAACCTCAGGACTAAACTTTACATTGTTTAATGTATCAGTAGAAAACCATGACTTTGGGATATTTTTGAAAGACACTTTAAAAAAAAAAGGAGACATGGGAAAGTCTATGTGTCAACTACAGCTTGCAGTGAAAGGATTTCATGATCTCTTGCTCCCTAAAGTAAAACTAAAATTCTCTTTGAACTGAGCTCAACTTCTGATGACTTATCTGGATATACTCATATGGTTTTCTTGGCATGATACAGAAGAAGCTTGTCACTGCCACCTTCTAGGATGCTTTTTCAACTTCCCGGGCTACTTGACACCTTGGACATCCTAAGCAATTCCTATCTAAATACTAATTGGTGCTGAACCTTCTTAAATTTCTAGATCAGCCAAGTATGGTCAGGTATAATTGTCACCCATTAAGGTTCTCCTTCCCACAGCCTTGACAAAACGTTGCTTATTTGCTCAGAAAAGTCACAATTTGTTCACACCTTAGAACAGTGGTTCTCAACCTTTTTAATGCCGTGACCCCCCACGACCCCCTCCCCGCCGCCGTGACCCCCTCCCCGCCCCCTCCCCGCACGCGATGAGGTGACAAAGGGGGCGTGGCACCAGGGGTTAAATGCTCCTCCGCTGCCGTGGCTAGCGGCTGTCCGGCGACCCGCAGGCACGGCCGAACTGGGAGCATTTCCAAGATGGCGGGCTAGCGCATGCGGCGACCCCTGTGAAAAGGTCGTTCGACCCCCAAAGGGGTCGCGACCCACAGGTTGAGAACCGCTGCCTTAGAACATCCTAAACTATAATTTTGCTTAGAGAAGCATAAAGGTTTAGCTAATTTAGTATACTTTTATCCATCTTAAATTTCTTGCTGTTCATATTATGAGTCTGATTATAGTACTTGCAAGAGAAAGGTCTCTCTGTTGCGAGTGTTCATTAAATACACACATTGGGTTGTGTAGAAAGTTAGCACCCACCCCTTTCCTAGAAGAATGAAATAGTTTGAGGAATATTTAAAAAAGGCAGGATAAAATATTTCCCCTAAAAGAGAAATAAAAATCTTAAAGGGAGACAGAAACTCAGAGCCCCATCTCCCTGCCCCTCAGCTGGGGCAGCTTTAGAAATGCAGATTTGGTAATCTATTACTCCCTGCAGCAAGGTCTGAACAAAGGTAGGATTAACCCACTACCATCTAGCAGCAGAGCTCACCACATTGCACAATCTCCTAAGGACATTGCATCACCCTCCAAATTTCAACCAAACTTAGCTCAGACAACCTACAGAGCCAGCTATGACCCCTACAACAGCCAATAGAATACATGTTCTTGCACAGGAATAGGAAGCTCAAGTTCAAAGCCCAAGAGAAGGTATAAAAACCCCTCACTCTCAACTCCATGTGGTCAGCTACGCAGAGCCATGCGCTTGGTGGTTCTGCTTCATCATTAAACCATCTTTCCGATCAGCCTCCATGTTTCCAGTGTCTTTCTCCCGGCTTGGAACTGAACCAGATGGATATTTCTTCCAACAGCTGATAATGGGAAGTTTACAGCCATGCTTACTTTGACCTTTTGTGACTGTGTACAGTACAAGTAGTCCTTGACTTATGACTACAATTGACACCAGACTTTTCATTGCTAAGCAAGGCAGTTGTTAAAGTGAGTTGTGCCAGATTTTATGACCTTTTGGCCATGGGTTTTAAGCAAAACACTGCGGTTGTTAAATGAATCATGTAGTCATTAAGCAAATCTGACCGGTTGCAAGTCATTTTTTTCCAGTGCTGTTGTGACTTTGAATGGTGACTAAATGAATACTTGTAAGTCAAGAACTACTTGTAAATGGTAAATACGAGGAAGGATTTGATGCTCTATGCAGACCTGGGTTCCTGCCGGTTCGGCCGGTTCTTTAGAACCGGTAGCGGGAATTTCCCCCAGCTCGCCGAACCGGCAGCGATGGCTGGCTGGACATGCCCCCAAACTGGCTCTCTCGGCGGCACCATAGGCGGCGCCATCTTGTTTTTTGCTTCTGTGCATGCGCAGAAGCTGGATTTTCAGCACTGCGCAAGCGCGCGTGCCCGTGCGAAGCGTGCCTGCGCAAAGCGGCCATGTGGCATGCAACACACACGTGCCCACGCAGCGCAGGAGGAAGCGAACCAGCAGCAAGGTAAGTTAGAACCCACCCCTGGCTCTATGAGGCAAAACATTCAATGAAAGACTGAATTCTTGCCATCAGTTCTAATGCAGATACAACAGCACACCTGTGCTCCCAATACCTTTATATCAGAATAACAGAATCAAATTTTCCCTTCATAAATTAGAAGAAACTTTAATTAAAAGTGGGGAGGAGAACCCTGAGTTCCCATCAGGCAGCTCTGAACCTTCTTCATCCTTTCTGCCTATTCTAGCAAGACCAATGGCATGACAGCTGAATTCTTTTGTTTCCTCTTTATCCTAGTTACGTTATAGAAATAATAGCTGCAATACAAAAGGGAATCCGAAATAAGGGAAAGCTAACAGGCCTAACCCATTTCCTTTTTTTTCAATAATTGTTTTATTCCCAGGAAACCCTTACTATAGTATAATTTAATGGAGGCAAGACAAATGTGCCTATTCACTCTCTACTGCTTCTAAATTTACGCAGCTGATACTACAATGTGGAGCTTAACCTTAGCATAATTGAATTGAAATAGCATGCAGATCTCTGAGGCAGACTAAGGTATGCATAATAAATAAGAAGGGCGGGGGTGGGGAGGAGGAGCTGTAGCTGTCCTGTTTGATTTTCTCTCCTGAAATGAGAGGCTAAATAATATATGAAATACAGAGAGGTCTGGATACTGCATGGTGAGGTTACTTCTTTATGGGTAATTTTCGCATGATTTGTTCCATTATTTAATGATTGTAGGGCTTTCGCCCAATGCAGTGCTCTGTCGAGAAGTGTTCTTTGCTTCCGGGTTTTTCTTTTTCCAGATGAAAATTAGTTTCTCAAGAAATAGCAATAACTGCCAACCATATACTGTACCTTAGGCAAGATACATTTAGCCATTTGGACAAAAGTTTCACAATTCCTACAGTACAGCGTAGATTTGCCATTTCCTCCGTTTTGCAGAAATTTGACATTGCTTGTGTGTGCCCATGGGTTTCTCACAAAAACAATTCAGCCCTTAGTACCAATTCTCATTCATATCCCCCCCCCCCAAAAAAAGATGGGAAGGGCAAAGGTTAGGAATATTGTCTCCTTCCTTGATGGCAAAATGAAAAACCGAAAAGGTCTCAGAAATGAGTATCAAGGGCAAAGGTTAGGAGGTTATTTTACGTAAAGGATTGTAGAAGTGAAGTAGGAGTGGTGCGGTAGCCTAGAGGTGGAGCTCTCGCCTCACAATCAGGAGGCTGTGAGTTCGATCCTAGGTAGAGGCAGATATTTCTCTCTCTGGGCACAATGAGAATATATCTGCTGAACAAATCTCCGCATTGGCGTCAGGAAGGGCATCCGGCCAGTAAACACTCTGCTAGCTCCATTCAGTTGCCCAGACACCACCCTGCAAGGGATTATGGGGTCGTTAAATGAAGATGATGATGATGATGATGATGATTGTAGAAGTAAAGTATAGAGGAATGAAAACTGGTGGGAGGAGAAAGAGGAAAAATCAAAGGGCAGCAAAACCAGAGCTTGGAAAGTCATCATAGAAGGAGAGATGATGACAGGGCTCCAGATAAGGGATCCCAGGCCAGAGTTTTGGATATTTCGTGAACCCTGCATGGAGACTTTCTGAATGTTATTGTTGCTGTTTGGTCCAGTGGTTATGTTTTTAACTGTGTATTTAAAGTATGTATTTGAAATATTATAAGATGCTCAGAATGTTTTTGGAGTTGGGTGGCCTTCAAAAACAAATAAATAAAGTAAAAGTAAAGGAGAAGCAACTTGTACAGATAGCAGTGAGTGAGTTGTTTGTTTTGTTTTTCCAAGAAAGCAAAGAACAGCCAGGCGTCCTGGTCTCTTTATACTTTTAGAAAAATAAAGTTCTTTTCTGACTTTAAACAGAACAGTCAATTTACCTTCAGTTATTTTATGAATACTCTGAACATAAATCTGTTGAAACAAAAGCCTGTCCTACAAAACAGACAGTAAAACAAATTGGATTTATATCAATCTGCACTTCCGCAATCTGTTTTTTCTGAAGCATTTTATGGGCTGTAGAGATAGAATGACATAGAGAGACGGGAAAAGAAAGAAAAAGGAAATAAGAAACCGTAGAATAGATGAGGAAGAAATGAATAGATTTTGGATTTGATCCTGCCTACCTCTAGTATTAACCTCTGACAGATTTCCTTAAAAGGAAGGTAGTTCGTAAGAGAAAAACAAAAAAACATTGGACAAGTGAGAGGCTCAGGTTAAATTCACAAAGCTCAGTGAATGATCTTGGCAATGTCTTCTTTCCTGGAAATGTTCAACAAATGTAATATCTCTCTACGTCACTCATGTGGGTGGTGCCTGTATGGGACAGGCAGGGTTGGGGAGGGAATCCAGGGGTCTCTGGTGGGGGTGGGGGTGGGAGGAAAGAAAGATCCAACCTGTGTGTGTGTGAGAGAGAGAGGGGGGTGGGGAGAGACTGCATCAAGTTAGTCTGGGAGAGCTGGTTGCGAGAGGAAGAGAAGCTGGGTAAGCTGGACCCAGACGCTTCCCGGGTCCCCTCATCCCAGAAGCAGCAACCTCGCACTCTCCCCTCTCTGCTAGCCCCCTTCTTTGCATGGGATCGCCCAGCAGCGGAGACAGGGAGAAGGGGGCAGCGGCAGCCGCTAGCATTGAGGGGAGAGTGCCACACAGAAATGCTGCCCCTTCTCCCTCTCCATCTCCATTGCTGGGTGATCCCGTGAGAAGAAGGGGGCTAGCAGAGAGGGGAAGAGTGTGAGGTTGCTGCTTCTGGGACGAGGGGACCAGGGAAGCGTCTGGGTCCGGCTCACCTGGCTTCTCTTCCTCTCGCAGCCAGCTTTTTCGGGCCGTTTTCAGGCCGTTTTTCAGGTCATTTTTGGACCGAAAACTAGCCTGAAAATGGCCCAAAAAACAGCCTGAAAACGGCCCCAAAACAGGCCATTTTTCAGGCTGTTTTCAGGCCAGTTTTCAGGCCGATTTTGGCCCAGAAAACAGACTGAAAAATGGGCAGGGGCAGGGCGGGGCCAGCCGGTGGTCCAATTTTCCAGTTCTCCGAACCACGCAGAATCGGGACAACCAGTTCGGGTGAACCGGTCCCAACCGGCAGTAGCCCACCTCTGTTCCTTGCCCTCAGGATAGTTTCTAATCTATTTCTCAGCCTTTGTTTTCCTGATGTTCTGTAGCAGCAGTTTCTTCCTTTTTCCTTCTCTGTCCCTTCTCTATCCCTTTCTCTGCTCTCTCCCAATTGTTTCAGAAGCAAATCCAGAAAAGATGAGGTATCTCTGAGTTCTTAACATTTGCTTCTTTCTGGCCAATAACAGCCTCCAAATTGATATTTTTGACAAGGGTATTTCATCACAGAACCTCCAGAAGAGTGACGGTGTTAATTCCTTTACTTAAAAAGGAAAAGGTTAACATTTTCATGGGCACATTTATAGCCAAAAATGTAGAAGGATCAAATTACACTAGAATTAAAACCAGGGTAAGCAGAAACCCATAGAATTATGATTAAGCCAAGATGGGAGCTACGAAGAAAAGAAACAAAACAGAAAGCATATCAAAAAGTGGGGATGGCTCAACTTACAGAATAAACCTGATTTTACAGAATGCAATCTTGTATTTCAAGTTTGAAAAAAGGATGTCCTGGGATCTGCAAGCAGTTCACCAGCAACTTTATTTCCCCCAGAAAAACAGAGATGGAGAGCCCAACATCTCATCTCCTGCCCAGCTTCCCTTTCTAAATATATTTTGCATTGGAGCATGTAGGGGAAAATTTAAGAAAATGATTGCCTTTAGATTATTATAACTCCTTAGCTACCTCCCAACTCAGCCTAGGCACTACTAGTGTTGACCCTCTCAACACGCCACTCATACCTTGGTGCTGTAGCACATCCCTCCCTTCCTTGAGCACAGGGGTGGGTTCTGGCTTACCTCGCTGCCGGTTCGCTTCCTCACGCGCCGCGCAGGCGCACTCATGTGCAGTGCTAAAAACCAAGCTTCTGTGCATGCGCAGAAGCAAAAAACAGCTTCTATGCGTGCGCAGAAGCAAAAAACAAGATGGTGCCGCCTATGGCGCCGCCGAGAGAGCCGGTTCGGGGGCGTGTCCAGCCGGCCATCGCTGCCAGTTTGGCGAGCGGGGGGAAATTCCTGCTACCGGTTCTAAAGAACCCGTCTGAATCGGCAGGAACCCACCTCTGCTTGAGCAGAGGAAAACCTTCTTCTGAAGCTTGGCTGAACGATTTAAATAGATAGATAGATTAGATGACAGAAAAATAGTTGAAAATCAGATGACCAGAATTCAAAGTTGTAAGAACAAATATCAAGCCATCCTTCTAATAGTTCAGGCAGAAAGGTTAGTGGCTTTAGATTCCATTCACTGTGTGCAAGATGTCTATATAGCTCCTAGATATCTTTCTGGAAAGTAGGAAGGAACCTCTCCTGATACTAAAGCTTTAGACCTGGTCTAAAGCTTAGAGAAACTAAGATTCACACAGAAGCGTTAATACAGAAAGCATGTCTGAAGATAGGTTAACTTCACAAACTTGCAATGACACGTTAGAAAGACGATAAGGTTAGATTTTGGACTGTCCTCCAGATCTATCCCTTTAGATAACAGTTCTACTTTTCTACTGTCAAGGCCAATTTCACCTGTATTAAGATGGATTTTGTTCCTGCAAATTTCTAACTTAATCTACTTTATGTTTCTACTGCAAAGCATATTGTGAAATGATGTACTATGAGACTATGAGATAATGATTTTAGCTCTTCCTTTATGTGTTAACAAAGCGTTTAAAACTACTAGCTATATTTCAGCTGAAGAAGAAATTCGTAATACAATTTGTTTTAGTAGGACAGACTTTGACATTTTACTCATTATATTAAGATGTAATAGTTAACAATAAAGTGCTGTATGTAGCTACTCTTTTAACAATGTCCAAGATGGTTGAGGGATCTTTGTGTGATTTAGTATTAGAATACCCTATTAAGGTGTGGTAAATGCTCCTAGTTTATTCTGAGGATTAGGAAGATATGGATAGAAGATTGTGTCAGAGGAAAACTCAAGAGTCCTAGTCTTGGGAAAACCTCCATCTATCAGGGATAGGTTTATGAACATATTTTAGGGAAGGCCTTAAGACAGGGGTGTCAAACTCAAGGCCCGGGGGTCAGATCCAGCCCATGGGGTGCTTAGTTCTGGCCCGTGGGGCCGCCCTGGAAACAGCGAAGGACCTGCCCCCGGTGCCACTGCCAGTAAAAACAGAGCTCGGGAGGGCCGCAGAAGGGTTGCAGGAGGCCGTCGCAGCTGGAGTTCGGGAGCCCATTTTTGTTGGCAGAGCACTCGGGCCACCATAGGCGCCCTCAACACGAGTGACGTTCAGCTGGCCACACCCACCCTGGCCACACCCACCACGGCCCCCTGAGGTCAAACACAACCCTGATGCAGCCCTCAATGAAATCGAGTTTGACACCCCTGCCTTAAGACATTAACTCATGCTATGGTCATTTTACAGTATGTGTGGATTATTTGTGGATTACTGTGATGCATTCTACATGGGGCTGACTTTGAAAACCACCTGGAATCTGCAACTGGTCCAGAATGCAGTAGCATGTCTTGGTTTGCCCATGTAACACCTCTGCTCTAGATGCTACTTCGGTTAACAGTTGGCTTCCTGGTGTGATTTGAGATGCTGGCTATTGTGTATAAAGCCCTTCATACCAAACGGGGCCTGGTTACTTGATGGCTTGCCTGTCTTCACAGCTGCTGTCTGCCCTATACAATTAAGCAATGACACTTATTTGGATCCAGGAAGTGTTGTAACACCTGCTCTCTGGAATGACATGCCCCAGAAAGTCAAATCCCCACCACTGGCTTTATTTAGATGAGCTCTTTTCCCAGAGCTAGAAGAGGTGGCAAGCCCCTTGTGGAGATGGTGGTTGTTTTTTCTGGGCATCAGTTTTATATTTTTTATTCTATGGATTTTGTTTTTTAAAAAATTCTATGCCATATGCCGCCCAGAGTTGTAATTATGTTTGTGTGACTTATAGATTTAATAAAATTAAAACTGAATTGAATTTAGAGCCAGGGAAGGCAAGAGCTGACGGTAATAATTGATGGACAGCTATAAAGCTAGCTACAGAAATGAGACCGTCAGCTGCAACAATGAAATGGTTCTGAATAGAAAAATCTTTCACCTTCACATCTGTTCTTCAGGTTCCTTACATAGGTGTATTGAACAGGCACATATACACACACACACCACACACACAATGTATACCAATCTATGCTGCAGAATCTACAGTATATGTTTCTTTATGGGATAATTCTAAAGCAACTAAATCTTGTGAAGGCCTCTCAGCAATAGACCTAGAAAACAGCTGTGGAGTTTCAGGATTTTCACCAGTTGGCTACTCTCAGACAGGAGCTTTTACAGTTCTTCTAAAGGATTCAAGGAATTTTTAAAAATGGTTAAGGTATATCTCTGCCCACCTAGCAGTTCGAAAGCATGAAAATGTGAGTAGATAAATAGGTACCACTTTGGTTGGAAGGTAACAGTGTTTCGTGTTTCGCTGCATGCCCTGCACTCCGGCATCATATCATGCTGACCACATGACTGTGGAAACATCCTAGGATAATGTTGGCTCCCTCGGCTAAGAAACGGAGATGAGAACTGCCCCCTAGAATCAGACACTACTGGATAGGGGAAACTTTTGCCTTTCTTTATAGCTCTACCACATAAGGAAGGAAAAATATTGCAAGGTATTATTCCCAACACAATGGTCAGATCAAATGCTAATTATAGTGGAGATAATATGGTTTGATTGACTGTATTTAGAAGTAGTAATTTATATGACTATTCTTTCAATACTTGAGGGGAGGTCATAAAGAAAAGGGGGTTCAACTTATTCTCCTGAAGCACCTGAAGGCAGGGCAAGAAATAATGGGTGGAAGATTATTAAAGAGAGATCCAAGCTAGAATTAAGGACAAATTTCCCGACAATGAGAACAAATAATCAGTGGAATGGTTTTGCCTCCAGAAGTTATGGGTATCATTCACTGGAGGTTTCCAAGAAGAGGTTGGACAACCATTTGCCTGGAATGGTACAAGGCCTCCTGCTCAAGCAGGGAGTTGGACCAGAAAGCCTCCAATGTGCCTTCTAAGTTCTAACCCTGTTATTCTATGTTCTATGTAACATCTCCATTCAGTCTTTCGTTGTGCAGAAATGTTCATATAAAATATGGAAGACAACTTACTTCAGCTCGTACAGCTCATTAAACTTCTGTATCACTCCTTTGGTGTTGGTTTATAGTCATTGTGGCTTGTAAATCATATTATTATGTATATCCAGCCAACCTGTTTATTCAATGAACCATGTTTAAATAAACCATATTTGGTGTGGCATCAACCTAGTCCATGTGAATTAGGAATCCCATGCAGCTCCTTTCCCCCTTTTTATGGATTGTCTGTGATAGGGGAAAACATGAAGAGAGAAAGTAAGTGGAAAGCATGGTTATTCTGACTCCCAGTATAATTCCATGATCAAGAAAGAATGGTTACATGGCAGAAGAATACGATGGACCACCATCAAAAATTCTATAGCACTTGAAATATTGTTTATGAAGGATTATCCAGTATAATTTTACTATACTGTATACAGGTAGTGCTCAACTTATAACCACGATTGAGAGTGGAATTTCTGTTGCTTAAGTGAGTTGCACCCAATTTTATGACCTTTTTTGCCGTGGTTGTTAAGTGAATCATGCGGCTCTAAAATGAATGGAGCTTCCCCCATTGACTTTGGTTGTTGGAAGCTGGCTGAGAAGATCACAAATGGTGATCACATGTCTTCATTGTAAATACATGCTGGTTGCCAAGGACCTGAACTTTGATCACAAGACCGGGTGTGTGTGTGCTGCAGCAGTTGTAAGTGCAAGGACCAATGGTAAGTCACATTTTTTAGTGCCATTGTAACTTTGCAAGTCACTAAACAAATGGTTGTAAGTCAAGGACTACCTTTATATGGAGAGGTGAATCCTACATTGGAATTGTCTTTCTCTCTAGTAAATGTTTCTAGACATGCAGTTTTCAATTATTTTAATAGCCAGGAGAATGGCTGGAATTTTAAGAGTGCGATAGAAACTTTCAGAACCATGAAAATTCTCTACAAGAAATCACTAAAACGACTGTTGGATACATTAAAGCAGGCAAAGATCCAACATAGATTGAAATACGCCCTGCCTGTCCTGTTAGAACCCGAACTCTTTTTTGGATGATATTGTTTCTGAAAATTCTTCGGAGGCCTTTTAACTTCTATTTGCAGATATAAGAAATTGTACCTACCAAATGAGACTGGGCATCTCTATCTTCAATTCATCTCTCTCCTCAGCAGACCTTGGTGAATAAATGTACGCAGATGGGACTGATCATTTTTTATTTAAATGAGACCCAGACAGTCATTTATACGCATTTCCAAAGTGTGCCGGCACATTTACACGTACTGAAAATGGTAGTAATCTTTCTATGGTATCCTATTACATGGGAAATGAGGAAATAAAATGCATAACTGGTTTTCAGTCCATGGCGAAAATCAGTTAATTCCCCAAAGCCCCTCAAAATACACATGTTTCTGTGGACGGACATCTGGTAAGAAAAAGGAGGAAAGATGAAACACAAAACTAAGAATAAATTCCCATTCTTTTTCTGAGATTTCTTCTCTCTAAATACTGTTTTCCAAAAAATCTGACATGAAATCTCAAATCAACTTATGCACAACAATCATGAGAACATGCAATGCAAATCTGCACTCATTTTCAGACCATAAATGTGCAGGTAGTCCTTGACTTACTACCCTTCGTTTAACAACAATCTGAAGTTGCGACGGCTGCAGAAAAAGTGAATGGCAACCAATTCTCGAAGTTGACTTTTGTGCCACCTCCAAAAGCATCTGATTTCAATTCGGATGCTTAGCAACAGGCTCCTATTTACAACGAATGCAGCATCTTGCGGTCACATGGTCACCATTTGTGACCGTCCAAAACAGCTTCTGACAAGCAGTTAATTGGAATCCCGGATTTGTTTAATGATTACACGGTTCACTTAATAACCATATGATTAGCTTAACAACCACCGTGATTCACTTAATGACTGTGATAAAAAAATAATGATTGTACAATGAGGTCTGATCATGCGATGACTTGCTTAACAACCCCATTGCCTGGTGACCAAAATTTAAATCCTAAATGTGGACGTAAATCAAGGACTATCTGTATCTTTGAAAAAGTTCTGTTTAAAAAGAGAAAATAAGAAAGCTCTGCTTTCTCCTTAAAAAGAAGCATTAATCCAAGTTGCTGAGCCAAGATTTAAACTGAACTGCTTCTTACTTGACATTTATTTCCTGCATTTATATTGCTGCTCATTAACATGTACTCCAGGTAGTCTACAGGATAGAGCATAAAATATAATGCAATTTTTTAAATACCGCAAGGCACAATAACAGCATCCTAAGGCACCTTTTCCCTTTTAACAACAGAAGAGTGTGACCATTTAAGACTCATTTAAGGTCTTTGTAGATAGAAAAGTTCTCACTTATACTGTAGCGATGTGTGCCCCTTGGCCTTAGGTTTCTGGACTCTAGCCTCAAGGGACTATATCAGCAAATATTTGTTGCAGCAATATCTAATTCTGGAATGTCTTCCTCACAAATTAAATTAGCTCCACTTTATTTTCTCTTTTAAAAAATGGTCAGCCTTCTATTTCTCTGGAAAATTTTGTCCCCACCTTGTTCCAATTTTCAGGCTGCTCTTGAATATTGCATTATCGTAGCAGCATATTTTGGACTGTTTTTTTCTAGCTCCGGTGTTTCTTTCTTCTTAATACCATCACATTTAATATAGAAGTCTATTGTACGTTACTCCAAGCTTAGAAGGTTGAAGGTATAAATTACATCAGGTACAGGATAGTCTTTATTTATGACCATTCAATCGGCGACATCTTTGTGGTCATGTGATTGCCATCTGGGCACCTGGCAACCAAGCCAGAGTTACGACGGTTACAGTATCCCACAGTCACATGATTGTCACTTGCAACATTCCCTGCTGGCTTCCTCCAAGCAAAGTCAATGGTGAAGCTGGCAGGGAAGGTCACAATTTGCCCTGGGAAATCGCTCACACCCTCCTCTGCTCAAAAGCAGCCACTCCCAGCCCTGCTATGCTTGTGGGTCACCTGTGCAGCCTCTCCCACCTGGGCCACAGCCTCCCATAGCCCTGCCACAGTCGCACTGCATGTTACCTGCCTAAGCACCCAGGACTTGCTTAATGACCTGCGATCCTCATTTAAGGATAGCAATGAGGATTGCTTGGATTGCCATCAGTAAGCAATGTGGTCGCATTTTAAGACTGCCATCACTTAGCAATGGAGAGTCCAATCCAAGTTACCATCATTAGCCAAGAACTACCTGTAATGCAGTATTCCCCAGCTTGGCCATCTCAAGATATGTGAAGTTCAACTCCCAGAATTCTCCACCAGAACCATTACTAAGAATTCTGGGGACTGAAATCTATAGCTCTAGGCAGTGGTGGGATTCAAATAATTTAACAATCGGTTCCCTGCTCCTCCTCCTTCCCTCGCGCCGGCCGCTCCGTTTCCTGTTTCTCCATTACAGCGCCGTGCTTGCCCTACTCACCACTGCCCAGATGCCTTCGCTTCCCCCAAGCATTTCTTTGCTAACCTGATTTCCAGCTTCGTCGTGTTTCTCGTTGCGTTTCTCGCCATCGTGTGCAGGGAAACAAAAGTTTGTGGGACTAAAAAAAAAGTTCAATCAATCAATTCCAACTTTGCGAGATGTTTTTTTTTGCGAGAAGTTGGAATTGATTGAATTTTTTTTTAGTCCCACAAACTTTTGTTTCCCTGCACACGATGGCGAGAAACATGACAGAGAAACACGACGGAGCTGGAAATCAGGTTAGCAAAGAAATGCTTGGGGGAAGCGAGGGCATCTGGGCACCAGGCACTGAAACAGGCCCATTTTTCTCCAGCAGCTGCCCAGGCCCGCCGGAGGGAAGGCCGGCATGTACCAGCACTTAAACGTGGCGGCATTCCAGGTCTGGCCGGGAAGGGGCAGCCGGCATGGGCGCTGCAGGCAGGACGCCCGCTCACTTCAGCACCATCCCTGACCCTTTGGCACTCTGCCGGCACTTTGGCCCTGGGCTGCTGTAAAGTAAGAATGTTTTTGCCTGAGTGACGTGATCGAAGGCGCCGTGTCTCCATTTGGTTTCTGTTGCTCCTGTCTTGGAATTGTCTTGGAATTTTGGGGAGGGTTCCCCCCCCCCCCCCCCCCCCAGCCTGGAAGGAAGTTGAACGAAAGCCAGACGTGTTCCGGAAAACACAGATTTATCATAATCGGTTCGCCGAACTCAACAAAAAATTAGGTATTGGTTCTGCTGAACCAGTGCAAACTGGCTGAATCCCACCACTGGCTCTACGACTCCCTGGCTAGCAAAGGCTGATGTAAAATATTACTTTGATAAATATGTACTCTCTGTATGTGGATCTATAAGTGAGATCTGCTATTGCACACTTTTCTGCTTTCTGACCTGTAAAAAGGAAGTAAAAACGTTAAAAGATACCACATTTATTATCACTGTGGCTGGGAAATATATCTATTGTAAACCCTGCAGAAATGTTGCTTTTGGCAGCATTACTATAGTGGAAACAATTAGAATGGCAGCTCTTGAAAATCCATTGCCACAAGAGCATCACAACAATTGCAAATGTCAACCCTGGGCGAAACCACCCAGCTGGCCATTTAAAATCACTCTGCTAGTGGCAGAGAACAATTCCCTCATGACTCCAATTTAAAAAGGGTCAGACTGCTTGCTTCTGTTCTATAGTGGTCAAAGGGGAACCCACTCCCCCCCCATATCGCTCTTTGCACACCATTGAGACATTCTGGATCAGAACATTTTATTACAATTGCCTTCTTGCTTTGAAAGGGGAATTGCTTGCCAGCAGCTGTCTGAGATTTTCAGTGCCGACCTGCTGACCACTGAGGCTTCATCACTGGCCAGAAGGAGCATTGGCAGAATAGGGACATCTCCTCTTTAAATTAAACCAGTTTATACCAATCAGCCCAAGAAAATCCATGTTCTCCCACCCCAAAAGCAGGCAAGGAAGAATTTTTGGAATAGTGGATGGTGTGAGAGTGAGAAAGATGTGCCATTTTTGTTAATCACCCAATTATATACGAGATACTAAGATCTGAACTCATTTTTTTTTGCAAGCAACAGTGTACTATGCTATTATGTCATGATATGCCACTTCAACAAGTGGGGTTACTCATTGATAGAAGCTCTCTAAACAGCTTTCTACTGCTTTTTTATACCATCACAATTGCCACAAAATGCAGGCAGTCCTTGACTTATGACCACAATTGAGCCCAAAACTTATATTGTTAAATGAGAAATGTGTTAAGTGGGTTTTATGACTTTTTTTGCCACATTTGTTAAGTGAATCACTGCAGCTGTTAAGTTAGTAACACAGTTGTTCAGTGAATCTGGCTTCCCCATTGACTTTGCTCATCAGAAGGTTGCAAAAGGGGATCACATGACACGGGGACACTGCAACCGTGATAAATATGAACCAGTTGTCAAATATCCAAATGTAAATCACATGACCATGGGGATGCTGCAATGGTCATAAGTGTGAAAAATGGCCATAAGTCATTTTTTTGTACCTTCGAATGGTCACTAAATGAATTGTTGTAAGTCGAGGACTACCTGTATTCCCTACCTGTATTGATACAAACCAGACTGGAAGCTCAGGGGTTGAGTATTTTCCATGAAGTCTACAACGCTGATATTCCGTTTGTGCTATATTTGCCTCCAATACATTCCAGAATTTTCCTTTACACTTGTGGACTATCCTAGAAGCCTGCAGTGAGTCATTGAGTAAAAAACTCGGAAATGCATCTGACTTTTTCTGTCTATGTTATCCTCTCCCAAATAATTGGTACAGGGATCTTCATCACATGTTGCTCTTCAGGATAATTCACTCTCACTGAGTAGTTTTGCAAAGTTGCTGTTTCTAACTGATTGCATGCTATTTTTTTTTTTAAATTACCAATTATGGTGTTCTTACATTTAATATTGTATCCATTCTGGATCTTTATCACACAGGTTACATTTGGAAGGCTTTTTTGCATTCTTAAAAAGGTTGACTATTGTTTTAACAAACAGAAACCAACGACTAATTTGTCTTTGCATAAAAACTTGCATTTTTTCTAATGCTTCCAAATGTTTAAAGGACATGTGTTGGGTTTTCTTTCAATTCTTGCCACAACAGCAAAGGAAATATACTGTAATTATCCAGTGCTATACTAAGAAAGCATGGCTAGCTTAAACTATTGGTCCATTTATTTTGGTAGAAGTTAATTTTGAACTGGTACTTTTTGGGTATAAACAAGACCTCCTATTCCATACTGTTCGATTTTTCTACAATTGGGAATAGTTTGGGGATAAAAACAACAACAACAATGTACTTTGCACTTGTATCAGTTTATTTTCTGGCACCAAAACCAGATTGTGGACAGAATCTTGCCTCTGGATAGAATTGAGATCCTTCCTGGATTGAGGAATCAGACTCCAATATATTCCTAACCCACTCATTGACTCTCCTTCAACTGTCAATGCCTTAACATCATCGACCGGGAGAGGAACAGCATGGAAACTTTAATTTAGAGCCTCTCTCACACATACAGAGTATTCCACTGCAATTAACAGACTCTTGGCATCTCACATCTTAACACAATTTCTGCCCTATACATCATTGCAACTGTCATAGCAGGAAAGTGATAATTAAATTTTTCATTTTTTTATTTTCTGTATTTCTGAAATCATAATTAAAACAAGGGTTTTTCTGCTATGCCCAAATGTTTTGACATTTTTGTGTCAAACATCTACAATACTCTTAAAAAAGACTCTTATAAGCAGCTGTTTCCTAACTCTTGGAGTACTCCCAAAATAATTTTTTTGCATTCTTGCCCCTTTGTTTTACAATCCATACTGTATATTAATTCAATAATTCAGGCTCTCATATCTTCTGTTCATCACTCATTGCCAGTGTTTTCTGGCATAAATACTGTAAAAAAAAGATTTATTGTTATTACTGTTCTGATGTTTGATTTAAAATCGCATAGTATTATTAAAACAAAAACACCAAATTGACCGATTCGTTTTATTATTATTTTCTGCCACTTATAAAGCTGTTTCATCCCTTCCAACCTGGTTGCCTCAACCTTATTTCTCTATATAAATAACTCTCTAGCACCAATCATTCTTGAACAGTGAGGACAATTAACCAGTGGAACAGCTTGCCTTCAGATCAGGGGTGAAATTCAGTAGGTTCTGACAGGTACTGGAGAACCGGTAGCGGAAATTTTGAGTAGTTCGGAGAACCGGCAAATACCACCTGTGGCTGGCCCCAGGAGTGGGGTGGGAATGGAGATTTTGCAATATCCTTCCCCTGGAGTGGGGTGGGAATGGAGATTTTGCAGTACCCTTCCCCTGCCACCCCTGGAGTGGGGAGGGAATGGAGATTTTGCAATATCCTTCCCCTGGAGTGGGGAGGGAATGGAGATTTTGCAGTATCCTTCCCCTGCCTCGCCCACCAAGCCACGCCCACAGAACCGGTAGGGAAAAATTTTGAATTTCAGCCCTGCTTCAGATGTTGTGGGTGCTTTATCACTAGAGGTTTTTAAGAAAACACTAGACAGTCACTTGTCTGAAATGATATAGGATTTCCTGCTTGAGCAGGAGGTTGGACTAGAAGACCTCCAAGGTCCCTTCAGCTCTATACTGATTCTGATTCTGATTCTGAAAGAAGCACAGTTTCCAGACAAGGTATTTATTGTGCCATTGCATTCATTAATTCTCCAGATGTTATAGAATTTGGGTGGTAGAGAGAGAAATATTATTGTCTTCTACTTTATATATTTCCCACCAGGGCTTCTTTTTCTCACTGCAAAAAGAAAGTGCATTCAAGAGGACAGGACAAAGGGCTTTCCCTCACTGCTGAGCAAAAGTGCTAGCCATCCATCCTTGAGTCGGCAGGAAATGATGCCAGCAACTGACTGTCCCAATTGCTGATCCCTATTCTGCTTTTATGGTATCTGTTCTCACTTGCAGCCAAATGGTGCTGCCCTGATTCTGCACGAGCAGAGACTGGCAGTTCCTCCAGTTATGCTATTCTTCTTCTGCAGAGAGCTGACAGCAGGAAAAACCTCCACCGATCATGATGCTGCAGGAGGAACTGGGCGAGCCATAGGTTTCCCTGGGCCACTGTTTCTGTACACCTCATTGTATTATAATTAGTGCTGTATAAAATGGAAAAGGTAGGAAAAGGATATTGAACAGGGCTTCTGGAATTCTCTCCAACCTCTTAGTAGCAGTGGCTATGGAAGGCTTCTATATTTTTGCCTCAAAGGTGCTTTTTCAAAAGGCAACCAGACTTTCTTTGTATTTGCTTGAAGATGTAGAAAGTTAGCACCCACCCCAGGGGTGAAATGCTCCCGGTTCGCTCGTACCTGTCGGTCGCCGTAGAGCCGGTCACCAAGGTAGCGCGAGGCTTTGCCCACCCGCCCGGACGCCACCATTTGGGTTCTTTTACCCTCTGCGCATGCGCAAAGTGGTTCTGTGCATGCGCAGAGGGTAAAAGAACCCAAACGCCGGCATCTGGGCGGGTGGGCGGAGCCTCGCGCTACCTTGGCGACCGGCTCTACGGCGACCGACAGGCACGAGCGAACCGGGAGCATTTCACCCCTGGTTTGCTGCC
>QLTV01003900.1:1862518-1900323 GCA_003457575.1 Thermophis baileyi | reverse complement strand
GGTGGTTTGGGTGGTTGGTTGTCTTGAGTTCCAGGCTTGGTTGAATCTTGCTGGGTGATGTAATGAAGGGGCTTTGGGCAATTCCTATTATGGCTGAGGGCTAATCCTACCTTTGTTGGATGTTGGGTGAGGGTATTTGCTTATGAATAGACCTAGCCATCTCTTTATCTCTTAAGTGCTGACATCTACTGTGGGCTATTGAGGAGGGTGGGGGCTATTAAGAGTGAGTCTGCTTCCTGCCTAAAAAAAACATGTTTCTCCATTTCTCATCCAGGGAAATATAATATTCTGCTTTTTAAATATTTCCTATAATATTTCATTCTTCTAGGATAAGGGTAGGTTCTAACTTTCTACAGAAGGAAGGGAGGGAGGGAGGAAGGAAAGAAGGGAGGGAGGGAGGAAGGAAAGAAGGGAGGGAGGGAGGGAGGGAGGATTGTCTTGCTTCCAAACAAATCATTTCTGAATGTCTGAAGGTTGAAGGACAGCTGAAATAATACATACCAAGGCTACAACAATGTGTAACACATCTAGTACATTCTTAATAGGAATAGAGTAATTCCTATTAATAGGAATAGAGTAATTTTTAAAGACAAATAAAATCTCATAAATGCAAAACAATATATTATAGAATTAGCCTATTAGCATTTTTATATATCCTGGTTTAGGTGAATCCTCCCTCTTGATCCCTTTTAAATCCTGTGACTCCTCTTCTGTTTTACAAGGGTGACTTGATCAAATCCAACTATAGATGCCTCCCAACATTATGTTCTGAATGATTCTCCTGATTGCAATTCTGGATTTTCTAGCTGTCTCTTTGATAGAACTTGTGAACACTTTAACATAATCTCCAAGTCTTTATGTCCAATTCTACATATACTTCCATGCAGTTCCCTCATTTCTTGGGGTTTCAATCGTCTCATGTCTATCTCCTTGCATCTGTTCAGCATTCTGCTGCCAAAGTACTTCATATCACCTTACATGATACCATTATTTAAATAAATTTAACTATCGTATTTTTCGGAGTATAAGATGCACCCCCCCTAAAAGTGGGTGGAAATGTCTGTGCGTCTTATACAGCGAATTTTGCTGAATCCCCACCACCTGCCAGCCCCCACCCTTCGGCCGTTTTCGGCCTCCACGCATCATGTTTTCGGCCTCCACACGCTCCATTTTAGACCTGTTTCAGGCTGCAGGGATTGAAACAGCACATCGCTGCCGACCGCCGCCTCCGCGTGTTGCATTTTCGGCCTTTGCATGCCCCGTTTTAGACCCATTCCAGGCTGCCAGGATCGCCACAGCACATCGCCGCCGATCGCTGCGCCGCGCATCACATTTTCAGCCTCCTCACGTCCTATTTTTGGCCTCTGTGCATCGCGTTTTTGGCCGGCTGATGCTAGCCAGATGAATACCGATGGATGCTGGTAGGCAGAGGCAGAATTTTTCTTGTTTTCCTCCCCAAAAACTAATGTGTGTCTTATACTCCGGAGCATCTTATACTCCGAAAAATACGGTATTTATTTTTGCTCTAACATCCCAAGACATAACTGTTTATGCTTGCGTCTCCAGCACAACCCACTGTTTGAAGATCTGTTCTTTGAAAATATTCCTACTTACATTCCAGGACAATCTGGTGTCCATGTATTCTTAGTGCCTACGGTACCAACTTTTGTACCCCACAGAATTAACTGAAAAACTGGACTTCATCATCATCATCATCATCATCATCTTTATGTACATAGGTCCATTGGTATTCTTAGAAAATAAACATGGTCAGGAATTGCTGCAGGATGTTTTGATCAGAAAACTACCACCCAAAAAAAGACTGAAATAGGATATTACAGCTTTTACAGCTAGGAGGTTATAGATATTTCAAGGAACATCATCACAAATTCAGATTCTTATAAATGGAGGTTGTGGAAGTGGCAATATATATTGTGACAGCCAATTTCTCAAGACTATATAAGTTGACAATTTGTGAGTACACCCAAAACATTATTAAATCCTGTTAATGTCACTATGGTTTCCAATACTTTTTTATTCTGCTTCATCTCGAGCTGGTCCATAAACTTCATCCTATCTTCCAAAGCATGTCACAAATTCCCTTGATTTACAGATCCTTCGTGAGGGCACCATGGTTCAATGGTTAAAGACACTGAGTTTATCAGCTGGAAAGCTGACAGCCCGGATTCGAGAACTGACCATCGCACAACGGGGTGAGCTGCCGTTCCTTGCCCCAGCTCCTGCCCACCTAGCAGTCCGAAACCATGCAAATGCGAATAGATTAATAGGTACCACTTCGGTGGGAAAGTACAGCATTCTGTATGTCTTTGGCATATAGCCATGCTGGCCACGTGACCATGGAAAATGTCTTTGGACAACGCTGGCTCCCTCGGCTAAAAAATGAGATGAGGACTATGCCCTAGAGTCGGACATGACTAGACAGAGACACCTTTACAAATCTTTCTTCTAAACCCATGTTTTCCTCAGGGCTATTATATATTCACTTTTATTTCCCATGCAGTTTCACCTATAACTAAGTATGAGTAGCTGGAACAACCACATCTTGATTATCCCACTTTTGTCTCCTCTTCTGTTTCTTCTGAGTTGAATATTACCCAGTTTTTAGGGGCAGAGATTCATTGTCTAGTACTCTGACATACCAACTCCACTGATAATGTTTTAGACATAAATATATTTGACAGTAATCTAGTGTGTGTGAGTATGTGTATGTGCGTGCACACACACACAAACACACAAACACACACACACACACACATCTATGTCTAGATCTGTATCCATGTTTATGCCTATGCCTATATCTAATCTGTATCTATAATTCCTTTAAATTATCTGTTTTAGCTGCTGAGAGTCAAATTTGTTGCTACTGACACAGGCATAATTTAAATAGCAGCTATCCTAATGAAAAATAGAATAAAATGGATAATTTACTCCCTGGAGCAGAGGAAAAAAAAATCTATGAAAAGACAAATCCTGCTGAGAACAAAGATAGCTTGTTAAATTGTTTGACTACTGTTGTTTGGAAATAATGCATAGATTATGCAGCACGTGCTTGGGAAGCAAAGATGCATCTATCTGGGGAATATCTACATAAAGCAGGCTAAAGGCTTACTGTAGTGTAGACTGAAGAGAATCGTGTAGACTGAAGAGAATCGTGTAGACTAAAGAGAATCGAAGCTATAGTCAAGAAACAAGTTCTTGCATTTGTCTTTAAATTTTGCTGGCGGTTATCTTCATTAAGGAAACTTAAACTTTTTCTGGATGGGGGCTATGTCAGAAACATTAGAGGTGGAGAACTAATATTCAGCACCACGACTGCCAACTGTAAAATGTCCATTATAGCTGTTCTTTAGGCAATCATCAACTTCTTACTGGACTTTGAAATACCCCACCAGTTGATTTCTGTCTCTCATTACCATTTCAAGGTACAAAGGGCTATTTAAAGTCACTTAATTTTGTCCAACAAAATTGTTTATTTAGATAGATTTAAGCAACCTATTCTTGGAGAAGGATCATGTAAGTATATTGTATAAATGCTGTAGGTTATTTCCTCATATAAAGTAGAATTGGGAGGAAGACTGTCCTTGTCCTTGCTTAGTAGGGCTTACTTTTCCTTTCTAGCACATCCCTCTTCTTTATGCAATCTTTAAGTACATAGGCAACAAGCACCAAACACAAACTTTGTCTTGGAAGAATGGCTATTTACAACTTGTGTAAGGGAATGGCCAAAGGTACGTAGAGTTTTTTTTTCATCAGGAGCTTCTAATTTTTCAAGAAGGCACAACGAGGATGTCCCATCAAACCTTCTGGTTAAGTGGGGGGTCCTTGGTGTTCTCTGAGCTTGGTTGTTTTCTTGCAGATGTTTCATTACCAGACTAGGTAACATCATCAGTACTGGTAGGGAATGAAGTTTGTTCTCGTTTTATATTCTAGTGGTTTGTCCTGTCAGTGTTGGTGGGTGTGGGCTTCATGGTTCCTTGATTGGGCTGTTGTTTACTGTTAGCTTGTTTGGAAGTTCCTTGATTGGGGTACTGTACTGTAAATGCAAATTCATTACAAAAACTAGACAACTGGATCAAGAGACCTCTCAGCGATCTCACCAAGAAAGGTGAAATCACCAAAGAAGACCAGTGACAGATGAAAAGTAGTAGACCCATCCTCCCCTACTTCTATGAAGGCCCCAAAATGCACAAGCCAGACATACCTCTCTGTCTGTTTCATTACCAGGGACCCCAACCTACAACATCATCAAACAATTGACAAAAAAGCTTGGACACCTCACATAGGGAAGCAAATACTCCATCAACTCCCCACTAAAAGAATAAAGTGAAGAATAGATGAAGATGAAATCATGGTCTCATTTGATGTCACAGTACCATAGACCCTGAAGTAGCCAAAAAATCCATGACAGCCCTATTACGCAACACACCCGACCTAACCAAATATACCAAGCTTGAAATACCCAGAATCATATATCTTATCATATATCTTGCCTACGTAATTTCAGTTTGATGGACAATTACATCAACAAAGCAAAGGAACGTCATCTTACTGGCATTCTTTTATTATAGTTCTGGTCCTTGTTGAGCCATGACCAAAAGGTAATGCAGGAAGTAATCAAGAATTTTCTATTTTTTTTTCTCTTTAAGCTTAGCAGCTTTGTGAAAGGAATCCATAAGATTGTTATCACTACCTGTAACCTCTGCTTCTTCTTTTTTTTTTCACCCTTCTAGCAAGCCTCTAAGCAAGCAAACAATCTTGACTGTCCTGGAACTGCTTTTCTTGAAACAGGTTTCTTGTGATTAATGCAGTGCTTTAATCTCCCAAACACGGAGGCATGGACAAATCTAATAGGCCTCGCTTCCCTCCTGAGTAAAGTTCCACCAGGTCTCTTGTTGCTGATGTCTTCCCACTTGAATTAAATCAAACTTGGTTGTACACCCAAGCACTTATAGAAAATATTTCTATGTGACTAACATAATATTTAAGTCTACAATATCTTTCCATGAGACAGTCCAAGCAGAAGAGGAGGTAGGGAACTCCAAATCCTGGGTGAGACAGAAAGAAGGACCACTATTTAAGGAAATTAGTAGAGCAGATTCTTCCTGGTTCCATAAGTTTATGATCTCAAAATAGAGACATGATACATTAATAAGATAATAAGGTCAAAGGTGAAATAGTTAAATAATAGTGAAAGGTGAACAGTGAAATAATAATTATTAAGATTAAAAATACTTAATCATATTTATAATGCAGTATTTGGATAAGAAAGATCTATCAAAGATTTAAAAGAACCAGCCGATCCTGGATTTGAAAAATTTCTTTAAGCACAGGTTTTTCTCCTGTTTTTAATTACAGCAGCTTGATCATTTGATAATATAATTTTAAAATATGACCATGAAGACTCAGTCAAATCCTTTTAGCACAGTCAGTTCACCAAATAATCCCATCTGCCATTCTGCTTTCAGGACAGTTTTTAAATATATTGTATTGCATTAGTAAGTAGATAATTTCTGCAATGTGCTTGTGGGTGAGAAAAGAAAGAGTTTTGCACTAATCACACTCAAATCAGTGATTCTGTCCCTTTCCGCTTAGTTTTGGCTTTGGGCAAGTTTTTTTTTTTTAAAAAATTTATTCCCAGGAGCCATCCAGGGGGTTTAATTTTCAAGATTTTAGGAACCCATGTGCGGGAAATATTGTACTTGAAAATTGTAGCAGCTTTCTTGTAACTTCACCATATGATGTATGCATTGTGTGCTAATTAATCTCCTATAACAGCTGTTTCCTCTAGACTAGCATCCCAACCAGGCATTACAAACTTTTGGGTTTATACCAAATAATACAAGTACCCCAAATCAGTTACACCTGACCTATGCAATGTACTCCAAAGACAAAGCCTAAGAACAGAGGACAATATTGTCTTGCGCCAGTGGAAGAGATCAGAAGTCTTTATGGTAGCTATAAATCTCACCACAGTGCAGTAATATGAGAAACAAATAAGCTTGCTTCAGAAGATGGAAGTTCCAGACAGAGAAATCCAAGATCCAGGAATCAGAGCTAAGTATAATCTTCTACCACTCAGAGAATCAGAAACTGCACACGGTCAGAAACTCAGTTCCAAGGTTAGAAAGTTGTTTGCCAACAAAAGTCTGATTGCCAACACCTTCTTTTATAGTCCTGACTCAAGCAGACCAATTTTCCTAGGTCATGCTTCCTTGTTTTGAGGGAGACTTATTGCTTCACGGGGGTCTCATTGAATATCTTTGTTCCATTTGATTGATCTTTTGGCATGTGCAAGAGTTGAGGATCTTTTTCCCACTGTTCTCTGAAATAACTTGTTGGAAGAAATATCCATCTGGTTCAGTTCCAAGCCGGGAGAAAGACACTGGAAACATGGAGGCTGATTGGAAAGATGGTTTAATGATGAAGCAGAACCACATGGGTTTGAGGTCCTGGGCAGCTGTCCACATGGAGTTGAGAATGAGGGGTATTTATACCTTCTCTTGGGCTTTGAACTTGAGCTTCCTGTCTTAGGATTTTTATTTCTCTTCTAGGCAACTCATCTTACAACAGGTCCTCCTCTTTCTGAGTCTTATCTGCAGATATATGAGAGCCTACCGGTTCCTGACCTACGAAGTCAGTACTTGTCAATCCCTGTTCCTCCAATTCCAAGTATGATTAATCCAGGGGTGGGTTCCAATTTACCTCGCTGCCGGTTCGCTCCCTCCCACGCACGCATGCGCAGTAACGAAAAATCCAAATTTTTTTTTGAAAAAAGCCAAAAACAAGATGGCGACCACATGCACAGTGCCAGAACTTGGCTTCTGTGCATGCTCAGAAGGAAAAAAAATAAAAAAAAATTCCCCTCAAAAAAAAATAAAAAAAAAATCAAAAAAAAGATGGCGGCACCCACGGACCGGCACTGACCGAACCGGATCGGTGACATCATCGTGTCGTCATCAGCGGGTCGCTACCGGTTC
Organism: Thermophis baileyi; assembly: GCA_003457575.1. Classification (NCBI taxonomy): domain Eukaryota; kingdom Metazoa; phylum Chordata; class Lepidosauria; order Squamata; family Dipsadidae; genus Thermophis; species Thermophis baileyi. The sequence continues at coordinate 1,893,325 of QLTV01003900.1, read as the reverse complement.
GGGAGAACCGTTCCGAACCGGGAGGAACCCACCCCTGGATTAATCAGACAGGCCCATAACAAGTAATATAGAATTATATACCTTCTTCCAAATAAATAGAACTTGTTTGACAAGTCCTCCCTTCACCTCATGTATGCAGTCTGAAAAATGCATCCCGTCTACCTTGCTTGTTGCTTACTATTAGTCTCCACCATGGATGTCATACAAGAATGTGATTAGTATTCTTTTGCTTCTTGTTTTTAATGGTTAGAAGCAGTGGTGGGATTCAATTTTTTTTACTACCGGTTCTGTGGGCGTGGCTTGGTAGGCGTGGCATGGCTTGGTGGGTGTGGCTTGGTGGGCGTGGCAGGGGAAGGATACTGTAAAATCTTCATTCCCACCCCACTCCAGGGGAAGGTTACTGCAAAATCCCCATTTCCTCCCGATCAGCTGGGACTCGGGATGCAGAGAATAGATGGCGGCGGGGCCAGTCAGAGGTGGCATTTACCGGTTCTCCGAACTACTCAAAATTTCTGCTACTGGTTCTCCAGAACTGGTCAGAACCTGCTGAAACCCACCTCTGGTTAGAAGACTTTCTTCCCACATCTTTATTATATACAAGTGTGAATTGCTACAAATTAAAGTATAGCAAGCTTTATTTAACTTGACCTAAATAAAGTTGGTTTATAGTTTACAATTCAGGCTTGCTTTAATCAATTTGTTTTCAATGCTATGGGTCTAAACCTGAAGTTACAACTGACTTGCAAAGGGCTTTGGCATTTGGTCATTATTGATACAGTTCTTAATAATGCACAAATATATACAAAAAAGGCCATGAATAGCTTTTTGGACTTTTCATTTTGAAGAGGTTGGGTGGTCCATTTTTTAAAGGAGTCATCTCCATTTAATCTGAGGAAATATACTAGGTGGCCCAAGGCCACCAAATTCCTATACAGATCAAACAGGTAAGCTAAGTTTTATTCTTTTTATGCATGCCATATATTATTTGCTAACATACAACAGCATCGGTTTATCTCTGTCCACCTATGCAGTTTTATAACTACATATTATCCTGTATTATCCTCCTCCTTATTTGCATTAGATTTTCTTCATTTTATCCACAACTAAAAACCATCACTGAACTGCTGGTTTTAAAGTAGTCTTTCATAAATGAAGTAAATATTGCCCAATCACAGTTTCAAAAATATACAAACTTCGGTAACAATTGGTCACCTCTTGCTATGGAAGTAAGGTTAAACAACTTATTGTAGGCATATTTTGCCTACAATAGATACAATACAGAGGTATATTTTGGGAGGGGTGGGCATGCCTCTTTTCTTCAATCATTGGTCAGTCTCTGAGAAAGCCATTTCTTTCCTAGCATTTGCCCTTAACATTTTGCTTCCTGAATTCCTTCCATACCCACCACCATCCCCTCACACCCATTTTTGAAAGCCACTTCTTTCCAGCCTTCTAAGAAAACAGAGAGATGCACGGCATACTTCTTCATTTGTGTAATTACAGAATAACAGAAGTGTACTTGTTTAATTCCATACGAACAATATTCTGACATGGCATCAGGAAGTGCCAAAATAGACACGGATGCTTTATGGTTGTTTTAAAAAAGAAGCAATGATAAAGGAAATGAAAACATTTGTTTGGAAAATGAAGCTTGATTGCTTCAGGAAGTTATGTTGTCATTTTGAAAGCTGATTTTTGCCCTGTCCCTGAGTTCGTTAACTCATTTCACAATATTCTTAAATAATTTTATAACAAGGAAGACTTCGAGGAGGGGATGGGAAACGATGACTGAGAGCAAGCCAACTCTTTGATTGACACGCCCAGCAGTTAATGGAATAATGCATACTATTGTTCGTCCTGCTGGCTCCTCATATTACAGGTTTTTTTTTCAGAGTAATTATTCTGTTTCTTTCATGAATTCTTGCTCTTCCAATCCAAACGTCTAAGCACTAAAGTAATAAGCAGCAGATTTTACACCCATTATTGCACTTTTAGTATGAAAACTTTACTCTACCTCAGATATATTTGTAGGTTTCCAGTTACACCCACTGTTGGATTACTTTATTACGATCATGCTCAGCACATTCATCAGCCCAACAAGCAGGCCCCAAGTTAGAAACCTCTTTATGGTCACATTTTGAACTGAGTTTTTAGATATTAAAGTTTAGTTTCGACCTTATTTACTGAAGCCTTTGTGTCCTCAATCTCTTTCTCTCTTCCTCTCTTCCTCTCTATGACCTTCAAAGCACCATGGTCTAGACAGGCTTGTGAAGGGTTTTTTGGGCAAGATTTTAGAGGTAAGTGAGAGTAACTGGCCCAAGATCACCCAAATGGCCTTGTGCCTAAGGTGGGACTAGAACTCCCAGTCTCCCAATTTCTAACTTGGTGCCTCAATGACTACCCCCAAAAAATAAAAATCACAAATAGTGACCTTACTCACACAGTGAAAATGACTCAGCCATTCCTTCTCTACCAGTTAGTTTTGGTAACATATGAACTGGGATGGGCCAGTTATTAATTCAATGACCATAGGACTTTCAGCCATTGCCAAGAAGGTTAGGAGACTGCCACTTCTGTCCCCCTTCTGGCAGGCTCATTTTTCCCCCCTATGAAAATATTTTTAAAAATCCTGAAGTAGAATAATTAAGACTGGTGCTACTGGTAGGTTCATATACATACTTATTTCCTTCTCCTCCTCCTCCCTGGGTCTTCTATTTTTGATAGTCCTCTCTAGAACTTTGTCCCAGGCCTTGGGGTAGGTTGCCAGTAGCAATAGCAATAGCAATAGCACTTAGACTTATATACCGCTTTACAGTGCTTTACAGCCCTCTCTAAGCGGTTCACAGAGTCAGCATATTGCCCCCAACAATCTGGGTCCTCATTTTACCCACCTTGGAAGGATGGAAGGCTGAATCAACCTTGAGCTGGTGAGATTTGAGCCGCCGAACTGCAGCTAGCAGTCAGCTGAAGTAGCCTGCAGTACTGCACTCTAACCACTGCGCCACCTCGGCTCTTCGATCCTGCAGTAGATCCTGTGTAGGATGGATTTTTTGTTTATAGGTCTGTCTTTGAACCATCTACAATTTTTTTATCACATTGTTCTTGCTTTTTAAAATGTAAGTTGCCCAGAGTGGTTAAGAAATGTGTGGCCACTAAATTGCTTACATGCAAAGCATCAGGAACAATAGTTAAGCTTCAGGCTAGCTTACACCTACAAAAGCCAGGTCATTCTGGATTAATTGATTAGGCCAGTTAACTTAATTCTGAAGTTCACATGACATTCTTCCTCCCTACCATTATAACCCAATTAAGTACAAACATGGCCCAAATGTTTTGCTTCCCCGTTAGTTAACATAGTTTGAAAATATATACTTCTACAAAATATATAGTTTAAGCTTCTTCAAAGTAAGATCTATCTATCATCTATCTATCTATCTATCTATCTATCTATCTATCTATCTATCTATCTATCTATCTATCTATCTATCTATCTATCTATCTATCTATCTATCTATCTATCTATCTATCATCTATTTTATATAGCCATTGATCTCACAGGCAAGTGATTCAGCACTGGTAAATGCTGAAGCACTGGCAAGCATTTCTAGCATTTGAGGTCTGCTGGGACTTGTAGTTCAGCAATATTTGGGGGAACCATAGATTCCCCACTCCCACTTTAAATAAGGTTGCAGACTTTTTCAAAGACTTTTTGAAAGTTTCCTTACATTTTAAAGTTTCTTATTATAGAAAGGATCTATCATTACTAGTCAATCTAATTATCGGTTGAAGAAACAAAGCACAAGCAGAGTTCTTTCTCAGCAACAAAAGTATTTAATAACAACAGCCACAATATCAGTGTAAGATAGTACAGTTCACAAAGGTAAAAGACAAGTCACATAGTTTATGTATGGAAATTATATCTCAAGTTAGAAATCCTTTAATTTGCTTCAGTCTCTAGTTTGTTTCTAAAGTCAATGATTAAATCAATTAGTTGGAGGCATGTTGAAAACAATTGAGAAAGACCTGATTAATGACAGCCTTTTCCATTGCTCAATTGTTTGAGTTGACATTGCAAGAAATATGTTGGAGTTTCTTTCATAATGGTGGTAGTGCTCAGAAGACAATATTCATCCCAGTTGTTGCTGTGCATATGTCTTACTCCAGCTTCTTCTTTGTGATCAGGCATAGATTCTAACCATTATTCCTTCACATACCCCTCCCTCCCTCCCTCCCTCCCTCATCCATCAATTGCTTAGAAATATAGAGATGAGAACAACTCTTCTTCCCCATCATCTCCTTAATCCTTTGCTTTTTCTCAACTCAGTTTTATAATTCAATCCATTTCCTAATCCTTGCTCAGTCTCATCCTGTCCTCCCAAGCCTCCCCCAGGCCTGATTTTTTTCCAGTGGCAGCACCTAACTCACTTTGGCTAACACCCCCCGCCCCATGCTAAGAAGGATTGAAATGGAAGACCATTTGGATAGAATACCACTATGAAATCTTAGGGCCAGACTGGGAGGTTGAAAAATAAGCAAAATGAACTTCAGCTTTTAGTACAGAAGAGCAAAGAAGTTTTTATAACTAATATACCTTATGGGAGGCTTATACATTTGGGAATGTTTGCATTTGGGAATGCCATAGAGCAGGGGTGTCAAACTCACATCATCACAACGGTATCACGTGATGTATCAGGACTTTTTTCCCTAAACCGGGCATGGGTGTTGCCAGTGCGTGACACATCCGGCACGTGGGCCGGGAGTTTGACAGCCCTGCCATAGAGAACATCATCATCTGAGTTAAAATAAGTAGAAGGACAAGTAAAAATAATACTGGTGGTGTCGTCCGTTACCAGGCCAATGGAGAAGATATGGATTATGGTGTCCACAAGCAGATTGCACATTTCTCAAAGTGTTATGAAGTTGTAATGAGAAGAGATTTTAATTGCTCTAACATCTGTTGGGAGATATAAATGCATGGTCCTCACGGGAAATTCCTGAGTAGTCTTGCTGACAATTTTCTCCTTCAGAAGATAAAGGAAGGCAAAAAGGCTCAGCCATTCTTTAATGTGCTTTCCTTCAGTCTGTGAAGTAGCACAAAAACATGCCAACATAACATGCTCTGTCCCAACAGCCAATCCGCCTCAGTAAATAGACAGGGGTGTGATGTTATCTAAAGTTTAAATGAAGGTCAATAATTGGGGATCACAATTTCTCTCCCACAGTGGTTCCAATCCCACTCAACAGTTTTGTGATTAGGCAAAACTGGATACAGTAATAAGATCCTGGAAAACCTGGCACACTTTCCTCCATCAGAAATCTCTAAATGCCAATGTTGACAGTCTAACATTCAACAATCATAATCATCTTCTTTTAACGACCCCATAATCCCTTGCGGGGTTGAGTCCGGGCAACTGAATGGAGCTAGCAGAGTGTTTTAATGGCCGGATGCCCTTCCTGTCGCCAATGCGGAGTTTTGTTCAACAGATATATTCTCACTGTGCCCAGAGAGAGAAATATCTGCCTCTACCTAGGATCGAACTCACAGCCTCCTGATTGTGAGACGAGAGCTCCACCTCTAGGCTACAGCACCACTCCTAACATTCAACAATCATGCTAAAACTAAAATAAAAGCCCTATTCTACCTTTCAAATTGTCCAAATATTAAGCCACTGGCATGGAGATGCTCTGCAACAGTGCATGGTCATTTGGGCTAGTCCTGAACCTATGACTTGCACTGTACAGGAGAGCAGTAGACCCATGTCCCATATCCCCAAACAATGGTTTTTCAACTACCTTTGGTTTTTCTACATATCAGTGTGTTCTCCACTCCAACCCTTTCTTTCACATTATGTGTCCAACATATGTAAGCTTTGTATGAATGTAAGAACTTCATAACTAGTTCTTCCAGTGAGAAAGTTGGTTTTTCCTTCATCTCATGCTTAACAATCTGTTCTTCTGATGCAATTCTGAACAATTTTCTCCAGTGTTCAAAGGCATCTGTTTTCTTTGTTCAAGCTTTCTGATGGTCCAGCTTTCATGGCTATGGGTTACAACTGGGAAATCCATGACCTTGACAGGTCACGTCTTTGTTGTCAATATGATGTTTCTTCACTTTCTTATTTCATCTAAGCTTCTCATAGTCTTTCTCCCACATAGCAGATGTCTCTTTATACTAGCTCATTCCTCTCCTGCAGGATCTCATTAAAAACCTTCCACCTAGGGCAGTTCATCTTCTTGACTTTATTCTATAAAAATCCATTTGCTTGGAGGTGGGATTTTTTTTTTTTTGGCAAAACACTATGATAGGTCGTATTTCTTTCTCTAGTGGATTATTTTCAGCTGATCCTTTTACTACAATCTGCCCATCATAAATGACTGTTCTAGACGCGTACATTGCCAATGGTTTAGCTCATAAGGCCATTGGGATGTACAAGGCCTTTTAGCATTAAAAGGTAACAATCCATGAAAAGCATCTTTACTTTTGGGTAATAAATTGATATAACATTGATGTTCTTATTTATATAAAAGCTGATGCTGACAATGCAAAAGCCAAGACCTGAAAATGAGCATCTGGTTCTCTTGTAGCTTTACAATACTAATGAGGTATACTGTCAGGTGCAAAAGATCAGGTCCACACATGAAGGTCTAATTAAACTGATTTATTGCTACTCATGCCTATGTGCAGGAATATTCTCAACTAAGGGTTAGCATCTGCTAGGAGTTAGATAAGGGTCAAAGGAATTCAAGGGGAGCTGGATTTAGTCTGCATGTGGCTACTACACAGGGGTGGGTTCCGGATTTCTTTACTGCTGGTTCGCTCAGGGATGCGCCGCGCGGGCGGGCGCATGCGCAGTACAAAAAAAAGCTTCTGCGCATGCGTAGAAGCAAAAAACAAGATGGTGGCGCCTATGGCGCCAAGAGAACTGGCTCGGGGACGTGGCAGGCCTGGGTCGCTGCCAGTTCCAGTGACCCAGGCCACCAAGTTACTACCAGTTCTATAGAACCGGTTTGAACCGGTAGGAATCCACCTCTGCTACTACATAGAGATTCTAGGATGATCCCTCTTTTGACCCTGCCCCAAGTTCTGCCGCTCCTTCTCCTACATATACTACTTCCATACAGCTGCAGTTTCTCTTCTGCATGCCATTTTTAACTCCCCGCCATTACCACCATAAGTACATTTTGAGGGGTTCTAGGTTTCTATAACAATCTTGGAACAAATCACCCTGAAACCCCGTGAAAACATCAGGAGTGGAGCTCAAAAGCAGAGAAACAATAAATAATAGAGGTGCCAAGTGATCCAGTGAAGAAACTGAGTGCTGTAAAGCTAGAAGAGAACAAAATGAGCCGAGGTGGCGCAGTGGTTAGAGTGCAGTACTGCAGGCTACTTCAGCTGACTGCTAGCTGCAGTTCGGCGGTTCAAATCTCACCGGCTCAAGGTTGACTCAGCCTTCCATCCTTCCGAGGTGGGTAAAATGAGGACCCGGATTGTTGGGGGCAATATGCTGACTCTGTGAACCGCTTAGAGAGGGCTGTAAAGCACTGTAAAGCGGTATATAAGTCTAAGTGCTATTGCTATTGCTAAAAGAGACTCTGTGATTTAAGAAATGAGTTAGAAAATGAGCAATGCCCATATTAGCAGTAAGTTCCTCTCCTACTGAAGTTAGGAAGCTGCCGTTAGATGGGCTGAAAGTGGAGGATAAGGCTGGAAAAACTGCATCCTGGCCCATTAAGTTGGCAAAAGCAACAGCAAAGCAAGTAGCACCACAGGGCCTCCTTGGAGCCTTGAAGATCTAAATGCATAATCAGCAAAGGCAGGCTGTATTACTAGCTCATCTCCTCCCAACTACCCTGCAGCTGGAATAAAGGAGGAAGTTGCTGAGCCCTTTTGTTTTCCTGTTATACTGTACTCTAAACCAGGGGTCTCCAACCTTGGCAACTTTAAGACTTGTGGACTGCAACTCCCAGAATTCCTCAGCCAGCTTTGCTCTTTAGAGAGGGCAGAGGATACTTTAGCAGCATTTCTCCATTTACTCACCTACCAACCTTGTCACATCTGGAGTGAAGAAGTGTTACTGAGATATATCAACTGTGAGTTGAGCATTCTGAATTATCCCTCTTCTAAAACAAATTCTCTCTTACCTGTTAATAAGCAGGCTGAGAAATAACGGACCTAGGGTATATAATCAATGAATGCTTCTGGTGACAGATTGTGAGTCAAAACATACAATATAACTTTTTTTATTTCCACAATTAGTTGTAAGATACTTCATATATGCAAACACCTGAAATTGAGGTCTACATTCATCATTTGAACCCACAGGCTTCCTTTTCTAACGGCACCATTATATTTAGATCAGTAAACAACTTGCCCTTCTTGAGAATGGTAATTAGTGCTGGAAGGGAGAAGACAAAATAGTTAGCCAAAGCCACTTCCCCAAACAGTGGCAGCTGTTACACAATCCTTTTTATCTGAGCTCCCTAATTAGAGAAGAGTCTTAAATATATTTTCTCTGCCATGTTAAACAAGCTAATTATTGGCCAATATCATCTAGGATGTTTTTTTCTCTCTTTTTACACACACACACACACATTATAGTTAAATTAATATTAAAATGCTTTTTACAAAAGCTAACATCCAACTCAAGATGATAGAAAAGAATAAACTGCTAGCAAAACATATTTCTGTGCATTTCATTTTGTTGATGATTGTGTATATATGGCAAATGTAACAGATGCCTACAATGATTTTGTAACTTCTAAGAGGTGGAGCGGAACAAACTGGGTCTTTAAGTTAAATTTCGGCAAGATACTCTCTTTTGTCAATTTTTCCTTCCCTTTTTTTTTTAATTTTTTTTATTATTTTTCCCCACAATACATCCATACATATACCATAGTTCATAGCAGAATATACATAGTTATACATTTCTATTCCATAAAACATAAACCAGCATCCTAATTTGCACCTTTTATACTTTTGTTGCCCGTCTGTTTTTCCCTTTATGTCATATCACTCCCCTCCCTCTCTCTCCTTCTCTCCCCTCTCCCTTCTTTCCCTTTCTCTCCCACTTCCCTCCTCTCCCCTTCTTCCCTTCCTTCTCTACTTCCTCTTCTCCCTCTTGCAATTTTTCCTTCCCTGATGATCTCAAATAGTGTTGGATTACAAATCTAATTATGCCAACCACAATAATCATTGGCTGCATTGGGGGCGGATTACATGGTTTATAATCCAACACAGTTGGGGAGCATTAGTTTAAAAAAAAAACTAAGAACATGGCATCTAGTCCCATCACTTCCTAGCAAATAGATGAAGAAAAGGAAGCAGTGACACAGTTCATTTTCTTGGGCTCCAAGATCACTGCAGATGGTGAAAGCAGCCATCAAATTAAAAGACACTTGTTCCTTGGAAGGAAAGCTATGGCAAACCTAGACAGCATATTAAAAAGCAGAGACATCATCTTGCTGGCAAAGGTCCGTGTAGTCAAAGCTGTGGTTTTCCCAATAGTAAAGTATGGCTGTGAGAGCTGGACCATAAGGAAGGCTGAGCGCCAAAGAATTGATGCTTTTGAATTGTGGTGCTGGAAAAGATTCGGGAGAGTCGCTTGGACTGCAAGGGGATCAAATCAGTCAATCCTAAAGGAAATCAGAATCAGAATAGAGCTGGAAGGGACCTTGGAGGTCTTCTAGTCCAGCCCCCTGCTCAAGCAGGAGATCCTATACCATTTCAGGCAAGTGGCTGTCCAGTCTCTTCTTTAAAACCTCCAATGATGAAGCACCCACAACATCTGAAGGAAAGCTGTTCCACTGGTTAATTGTTCTCACTGTTAGGAAGTTTCTCCTCAATTCCAGGTTGCTTCTCTCCTTGATTAGTTTCCATCCATTGTTTCTTGTCCTGCCCTCTGGTGCTTTGGAAAATAAATTGATCCCCTCTTCTTTGTGGCAGCCTCTCTGATACTGGAATACTGCTATCATGTCATCCCCCCCCCCGTCCTTCTTTTCTCTAGACTAGCCAAACACAAATCTTCCAACCGTTCTTCATATGTTTTAGCCTCCAAGTCTTTAATCATCTTAGTTGCTCTTCTTTGCACTTTTTCCAAAGTCTCAACATCTTTTTTTTGTAATGTGGTGACCAAAACTGGATGCAGTATTCCAGATGTGGTCTTACCAAGGCTTTATAAAGTGGTACTAATACTGATTTTCATTGTATGCCTCTGTTTATATAACCAAGGACTGTCTATAAAGTTTGGGACAACCAAGGATTGTATTGGCTTTTTTGGCTGCTGCTGCACACTGCTGACTCATGTTTAAGTGATCGTCCATTAAGACTCCAAGGTCCCTCTCACAGTTACTGTTTCGGACCCTGACTGTTCTTTGGAAGGACAGATGCTGAAGTTCAAATACTTTGGCTACCAGATGAGAAGAGAGGACTCACTGGAAAAGACCCCGATGTTGGGAAAGCAGGATGGTAGAGGATGAGATGGTTAGATTGTGCATTCAATGCAATAAACATGAATTTGGGCAAACTTTGGGAGATAGTGGAGGACAGGGAGGCCTAGTGTGCTATGGTCCATGGGGTTGCGAAGAGTCAGACATGACTTAGCAACAACAACAAAATTTCAGGAAGGTTGCCTTGTGTGGTTACTATAAATTATTACAACTTTTCAAAAAATAGTTGATCGTGCTTTATTGAAATCGCTATGAGGTCTGTTAATAAACTAATCAACTGCTAAAAACAATTATTAGATATCTATTAGATGAAGAACTACTGAACATACTGTATTTAAAAATAATAATCTATTTGGAAATATACATATTAAGGTTACCGGTTTGCAAGAGAAGATTCAGCAAAGAATTACTCAATGCTTTAAAGACTCCTTGACCACAACATGGTGACAACTGAGCCCTGAATGTTGGTCGTAAGTCACTGCAGTCATTAAGCGGTCGCCATGTGACTTAACTCAATTTTATAACTGTTTTTACGATGGTTGTTAAGTGAGTCACTGTGATTGTTAAGCAAATCATGTGGTTAAGGGATGCTTGGTTCTCAAGTGAATTTAGCATATTCAATGGGCAGTTTTTACTATTTTCTGATGGAAAACTGCAAAAAAACATCACAAATTACAGGTAGTCCTTACAACAGTTCACTTAGTGACCATTCAAAGTTACAACGGCACTGAAAAAAGTGACCTATGACCATTTTCACACTTATGACCATTGCAGCATCCCCATGGTCATGTGATTTACATTGGGATGCTTGACAAGTGACTCACATTTACGATGGTTGCAGTGTCTCGAGGTCGTGTGATCACCTTTGGCGACCTTGTGACAAGCAAAGTCAATGGAGAAGCCAGATTCACTTAACAACCGTGTTACTAACTTCACAGCTGCAGTGATTCACTTAACAACTGTGGCAAGAAAGGTCATAAAATGGGTCATAACTCACTTAACACTTAGAAACATAAATTTTGGGCTCAACTGTGGTCGTAAGTTGAGGACGACCTGTATGGTCACATGATCATGAGATGCTGCAACTAGTCGTAAGTGCGAACCAGTCACCAAGCACCTAAAATGTGATGACGTGATCACTGGGGGGGTGAGAGTCCAAGCGTTGTAACTTCAGGGACCGGTTGTAAATAGCTTTTTAAAAGTCTGTTGTAACTTTGAATAGTCAGTAAGCGAAGACTATCTGTAATAGTTTTGCTTTAGCATAAGCTGTGGAAAAGAGTTTACTGAGAGGTACCTGAAGCTAGCAAGTGAAAATTAAAATAATTGGTCAAAACCATCATGGAGTTCAAGAGATGTTTATACTTCCATTGATTGCTCTGTTTTGGTGTGTTACATGCTGGGAATTGGGGGTAGTTCACATTACTTACATATATTTTATACTAGCAGAACTTCCTTTTAGGATGCCTGCACAGGATAACTATAATAGGCTGCTACTGGCCCAGACTCATTGGATACGAGATGGGTGGCAAATAAATTGTGTAATAAATAATAAATAATACCGGTTAGGGTGAACTTCCTGACACACATTGTTTTGTATAGCTGGGCAGCCCACCACTGAGAACTTCTTCCTTCAGACCAATTTTAAATTCACATTGTGTTATGATCTTAAAGGTAATTTTTATAAAATGATGGTCATGATGCCAATGGAATTAGGCTTGGTGGATATGTAAAAAAGCTAAAAAAAATAATTCAAATACATACATTGATACAGAAGATTTTAAAGATAAATATTCAATTGAAGCCATATCTTTCCTTTTAGGACTAAGTCACTAAGGGATACATAGAAAAGAAACATGAAAGATTTTTTTTTTCAACATGTGATTGCTGCTGCAAGAATATTATATGCACAAAGATGGAAAGGTTTGGCATGACCCACTATAGAAGAATGATTGGTAGAATGGACAGAACTTGCTGAGATGGTCAAATTGACCTCTTTGATCAGAGGAAGATCATTATTGACATTCATTAATGAGAGGAATAGCAATAGCAATAGCACTTAGACTTATATACCGCTTCATAGTGCTTTACAGCCCTCTCTAAGCGGTTTACAGAGTTAGCATATTGCCTCCAACAATCTGGGTCCTCATTTTACCTCAGAAGGATGGAAGGCTGAGTCAACCTTGAGCCCGTGAGATTTGAACCGCCGAACTGCCCATAAGGAAACCTCTTATGGACTTTTTGCAAAAAGATTTTATGACTTATGGCTTTGATGATTAGAGAAAATAGGCTATAGAAAGAAGGGAATTATGATGTAATCTTACAGAGAGGGGTTTTATTAGAATTTGTATGTATAAGTGCTGAGAGGAAGATTGGATAGTCCTTGACTTACGACCACAATTGAGCCAAAAATTTCTGTTGTTAAGTGAAACATTTGTTAAGTGAGTTTTGCCCCATTTTATGACTTTTCTTGCCGCAGTTGTTAGGTGAATCATTGTAGCTGTTAAGTTAGTAACACAGTTGTTAAGTGAATCTGATGATCACATGTCCCCAGGACACTGCAACCGTTATCAATATAAGTCAGTTGTCAACTGTCTGAATTTTGATCACATGACTAAGAGTATACTGCAACGGTTGTAAGTGTGAAAAGTGGTCATAAGTCACTTTTTTCAGTGCTGTTGTAACGCTGAACAGTCACTAAACGAATTGTTGTAAGTCGAGAATTACCTGTATATGATGTTCATGTATATGTATATATTTATGTTTTCTTTATCTCCTTTTTTTCTTTGACTTCTCCTTTCCTTTCCTTTTTTCAGTTACTATATTTTTCTTTGAATGTATTTACCGTAATATATGTATAAAACCTTTTAATGAAAATACTTTAAGAGTGACATTTATAAAGATTAATATATACTGTACCACTACCTTCCCTTAAGCCCTCAGAGCAGAGAGACACAGGTGTGTGTCTGTGAGTTCAATTCTTAGCTGAGGCTTGAACCCCCCCAAAATAACAACAGGCCAGCTGTGTCTGATCAATTCCAATAGGATACAAGGGGTCTTGTGCTGCATTTTGGTGGTCACTGTAATTACAAAGATCTTTTAAAAAAAAATCAGGGTGTATAAAAATTCCAGTGACTGGTGGAGCTTTAAGGGAAAATAACATTCATGTTTTGATGCTCTGTTAGGGTTTTCCCAATCAATAAACTGGGGGGGACGACGACAATTTTCAGTTTTCATAATTCTACTTGTGACAGAGGCAATGAGGAGGAGGAAGAGTTGAAGCTGGTCTGTGAATTCAACCTGTAGGGCCCAAGTGTAGAGAGGACTGTGCCTATGATTACACTAAAGGCCAAAATTGCTAGTAATTACACATGTTCATTTTATAAAAAGGCTGACATGAAGCCTCCCTCCCACTTCATTGAGACTGCCACATGCCGGAAAATAAGGCTTAATCTTCACTTTGCCTCCTGCAATCCTGATTAAAATTGCCTTCTTCCCAAGCTATTTGGCTCCAGCTGTTTCTCTTGAAAATGAAGGATGCAGCCTATTTTGGGCCACATCGTTAGCAGCAACATTTCCAAATTATACAAAGTTATAATAATTCTGCTCAATTCTACGCTGGTCAAACGTCGACTCATGTCAAGTGCTTTATTCTCAGCATTTAAAGAATGATACAGACATATCAGAGAAGTTTCAGAAAAAACTCAGAAATATAATCCGGGCTCTGGAAATTAATTGCGAAATAGGAGAGACTAAATAGATTTAGCCTTAGGAGAAAAAAAGTAGATTTCAGCTGGACTCTGGGAAAACTTCACTAACAACATAAGCTTTTCAGCAATGGAACAGACCATCTCAGAAGCTGATAGATTCCCCTCTGCTCCTTCTGGATGGCCATCTGTCAAGGGAGCTATTGTAGCAGCTGCCTGTACTCGGCAAGGGGTTGGATTATTCAGGGGTGTCAATCTCGCAGTCCGCGGGCCAGTTGCATCACGCATTGGCCACACCCACCCGTTTTAGCGAAGGGGGGGAAAGTTGCGATATGTCACGTGACGACAACGTGACAACGCGAGTTTGACACCCCTGGATTATATGATCTCCAAGGTTCTTTCCACCCTTATATTCTATCCTTTTATGTATGCACAATGAACAAACATTTTATTACTGTCCAAAATCAGGTCAATAAAGTTAAAACAACCAAATACAAACTGAGAATACAGCAAAATCTCACAAATTAAGTAAAGTACCTGCTTCTGATGTTGGGTGTGAACCAGTGGTGAAATCCAATTTTTTTTTACTACTGGTTCTGTGGGCGTGGCTTGGTGGGCGTGGTGTGGCTTGGTGGGCATGGCTTGGTGGGCGTGGCAGGGGAAGGATACTGTAAAATCTCCATTCCCACCTCACTCCAGGGGAAGGATATTGCAGAATCCCCATTCCCTCCCCTGGGGGAAGGATATTGCAAAATCTCCATTCCCACCCCACTCTGGGGCCAGCCAGAGGTGGTATTTGCCAGTTCTCCGAACTACTCAAAATTTCCGCTACCGGTTCTCCGAACTACTCAAAATTTCCGCTACCGGTTCTCCAGAACCTGTCAGAACCTGCTGGATTTCACCCCTGGCTTGGACACAGAATTCAGCAATTGTACAAGTAATTTCAGGGTACTTCTCTTTTAGGGGGAAAATAAATAAATTCCATTGGTCCAAACTACCAGGCAGTCAATCCTGGTTTCCAACCCAAAGGGGTGGATTCATTGGAAACACAATGTTTATAAAATCTCCACCTCAGAAAGATACATTCTAAAGCAGGAATGTCCAACCTTGGCAACTTTCCAACTCCCAGAATTCTCCAGCAGCGGTCCACAAGTCTTAAAGTTACCAAGGTTGGACATCCCTGCTTTAAGATTTCAATTTTATCAAAGGCAGAGGACCATTACTGTGTGAAAGAAATATGATTGCCAGGCAATGGATAATGGTTTTTAAAATATGGGAAGAAAGATCCCAATTGAAAACTAGGAGATCAGAGCATTTTGGCAATAGGAACAAATACTGGTAATGGTATATTCCCATCAGTGAATGTGTTCAGTGGATGGACACTTCTGTACTGGAGAGATTTTAATCTGGGTTTTACATGAAGCAAGAAGTTGGTTTGATAGCCTGAATGTCTTCTTTCAATACTATGACCCTAAGACATATCAAGAGATTATGTAACTAATACAATCTCAAAAGATCACTCAACTGTACAGACTGTCAGAAAGCCTGGCATATCAAATACACAAAACTCTTAAAGTTAGACCACAGCAGAAGAAACCACAGAGACAGTAGCTGTGACACCCTTCTTGTTGTGGGATATTTATTTTTATTTATTTAATTTGCATCCCACCTTTATTATTTTTACAAATAACTGTAGGCAGCAAACGTATCCAACACACCTTCCTCCTTCTATATTCCCCACAACAACAACCCTACGAGCTGGGCTGGACTGAGAGAAAGTGACTGGTCCAAAGTCACCCAGCTGGCTTTCATGGCTAAGGCAGGACTTGAACTCATGGCCTCCTACATTCTACCCTGGTGCCTTAACCACTGAACCAAACTGGTATGTAGGAAGCTACAATACTTGTAGTCATTTTAATTAATTCAAAGCTTCATATGTAGGAGACAGCATGACAAAATTCCCTATGGGCAAGCTATAGCTGGCTCAGAAGCTTTTCACTGCAATGAATTCTTGCTAAAATTATGCTTACCTGGCTTTCAAATGGCTCATAGCTTACAAATACTGCTTAATACATAGACAGAGTTAAGACTATGTAACTCCATCCTCAATTATGCTACTCTGAAGTGGGGGTTAAGATAACAGTTCTGTGCCCTACTGAAGTCAACAGTGCTTAAAGTTCAGCTTAGTGAAATATGCAACTGCATCTTTATTTAATATCTGCTGAAATCCTGGACTGCATTTGTTTTGATTCAGTGTAAGCAAAAGAATAATCGTGTGTAAAAACGATAACACATTTCATGCATTCTCGAAGAGCTTATCAAAGATCTATATGGATTGTTCCCCATCTCTGTGTTCGACTCTCATTATCAGCCTGGCACATATCAAGAATTGGAAGTGGATTTAAAAAGAGGGAGAACTTTCATTCATTGTTTTACTTGTTACATATATTTTTAACCTTATTTACAGAACAGGGTACGAAAGCTGTGGGTCCAAAATGAATGGAACAGCATATAGGTAGTCCCTGTCTTTTAACCATTCATTTAGTGACCATTCGCAGTTACAACAGCATTGAAAATAGTGTTTTATATCCAGTCCCTACACTTAACAACCACTGCAGCATCCCCATGGTCAAAATTTAAGCAGTTGGCAACTGGCATGTATTTATGACACTTACAGTGTCTCAGGATCATGTGACAGCCATTTGCAACCCTCCCTGTCGACTTCTGACAAGGTAGGTGTCAAGTTTCCGAGTAATGAACCCAACCAATTCAGCAACTCTGAGACTTTCGGCTTTCTCAAAGAACTGCTTTATTGAGTACATCATTTCGGCACGTTTGAAATGCAAAACGCTCTTTCAGTATAATTAAAGAATAGACACCTCCCTCCCTCCTTGTCACAAGTCACATTGTCCAATTAGGTTTTCTGGCGTCTCCTTGGTAACCTCTTCCAGCCTCCCCCCAGCACCTGTTGGGATGACCTTGGTTCCCACGGGATAGTAGGTTGTTGATGTATGGTCTGACATTCCAGAGCTCCCTTCTCCCCATCAAAGTGTGTCAAGCTGAGAAACGGAGAAAATGGCTGACAGGCCTGATCCGTTTAGAAGTTGACAGTAGGTTAAGCTGGATTTGCTTAATGGTATGGCTCACTTACAATGACAGTGATTCTTTTAACAACCATGGCAAAAAGGTTGTAAAATAGGGTGCAACTCACTTAACAACTGCCTTGCTTAGCAACAGAAATTCTGGTCCCAGTTGCGGTCATAAGTTGAGGACTACTTGTATATGCCAAACAAAGAAATAAAAAAAAACCACACCCAATAATTGTTCTTCCAAAGTCCCAATGTTTTGATGGAATTTGCTATCCAAATAATACAACTTAAAGATAATATATCCAAATGATATCAACTATTTCATCATAAGTTAACATGGCTGCAGTTTTTTGGTGCTTGAAACCAACATTGTCAGAGTTATCATCTGAGATCTGGAAACTGGTTGGTATATGACCTTGAATTTAAAGTCACTGAGAAGGCATTCAGAAGCTGAATGAAAAACACAGAGAGCATCCATTGTGACAGTCATATTATTCATGGTTATTCTAGGTTGACAGCTCCAGGACAGTTCAAAGCAAACAGCATTTCATATAGAATTTTCCTTCATATATTTCCCCCCTTCATTTACAATACCCTAGTGCCTGCAAGATTAAATATCCTCAGGAGTTATTTTGTTCTTTCCAGTTTTATGCATGGTAAAGACCTAAGCTCTGGAATGCATCCATTTTTGTTAAATAAATTAACTTTAGAACATAATTTTATTTATTAACTAAAAAAATACACTGGGTAAACCAAGTTTAATTCTTTGGGGGATCCCAAAGAGAGATACAGCTCATTGCTAAGGTTATCTGGGGATAGTATAATTATTAAATTTTAGAATACGTCTAAATGTTATAGAATAAAAGCAACAAGTCAACCCTCTCTTTCAATTTTGAAGAAACAGGACAGAAAGCATAGTGATGTTTTTGGACTTTGGTGTTGGAGAAGACTATAGGAAATGACCAGGCTGACCCCTCCCTCAGGCTCAGTGTAGTCATCTCCTATATCAACTCCTGAAAATACCACAGATAGCCAATAAAAAAAAATGGATCACAAAACAAATCAAGTTCTCATTCAAAGCACAATTAATTGAGCTCAGATTATCATTTTTGGACACATTATACAAAGACCCGTCTAACTTGAGAAGTCCATGATGTAGGGTAAGAGAGAAGGAGAGAGAAGAGAATCACAAGCAACAAGGTGGATGGCCTTGACTACAATGAGGATAAGGGACACCATTGGAAAACCAGAAGGGCCAGACTGAGGACAGATCACCCTGGAAAAAAGCCTGTCTATTGTCGTTGCTAGGAGTCAATGACAATTTGATAGCACATTATCAATCTATCAATGAGACAACGGAACTGCATACCAGAAAAATAGAGCTGTTAGGAACAATCACAATCCTGCACTAATTTTGTTCTGACTCTCTCTTTAGATAATTTAAACTACATTTATACCAATCCTAAGAGACTCTGAGTGAAGTACAACAAAGCAAAAAAAAAATCCAATAAAGGGATTTATTGGTGCAGTGGTTAGAGTGCAGCACTGCAGGCTACTTCAGCTGACTGCTAGCTGCAGTTCGGCGGCTCAAATCTCACCGGCTCAAGGTTGACTCAGCCTTCCATCCTTCTGAGGTGGGTAAAATGAGGACCCAGATTGTTGGGGGCAATATGCTAACTCTGTAAACCGCTTAGAGAGGGCTGTAAAGCACTATGAAGCGGTATATAAGTCTAAGTGCTATTGCTATTGCTATTATCAAAAACTACTAAAGCATTTGGCCTGTTTTTCTTTTAAAATACTTGTAGTGTAGGGGCCATCTCTGAGAAAGAATATTCTATAAAATGGGGCCTAAATTATTTGTATATAATATAACAACAGGGTGTTTTGTTTTGTTTTGCTCATAGACAAAGGCCTTCACAACCCAAATTTTAAACATTAAAAAAGATTAAAATTACACATATATAAAAGTAAAGGCACAAAACCACAATCAAATATAAGATCAAACAACCAATATTTGCTACATATTAAAAATAAAACCTGTGTAGAAACTTTTCCTCTACCTCAGTTTGTCTTCTGGTTTCTGTATTATTTAAAGTTAGAAAGAGATGAAAAAAACCCCCCAATCTTGACAGGATAAAATCATCTAGGTCCTATAGTTCCAGCTGGGCTTGTTACAAACACTTTCTTCCTGCTTTTTCTCAAACCAAAAATAAAAACCTGATCCTGGTGCGTCTATCTGAATTTCCCAAAGTGCCCAATGTGATGATGTATCCATGGCATTTTGGGATATTAAAATGACAATTTCCTATACATTTTCACCATCACAGCTGCCAAGTAAACATGCCAGTGCCCATCAGAAAACATACTGAAAATCCATTTGTACAAGACACAATCGGGGAGTATAAAATCATCTCAGCCCTCCAGAAATCCACCAGCCTTGCCTCTCCAAGACTTTACTGGGAAACAAGGAATCCATTGTTGTTGTTTTTTAAATAGCTATAGCTGCACCTGATCAACCTAATCTGGGCTTGGAAATAAGCAAGGTTGGACCTGATCAATACTTGGATACGATAGGAGCAAGAAATTCAAGAACTATAGGATAGACCAGAAAGGTGAAAACATTAAGTAAGGAGGGAGGGAGTCAGTGACAATCCACTTCTGTGTTTCTATCGCTGTATCCATGTACAAGCTTAACAACTATTTGTTTAGCAACTGTTTATGAAGTTATAACACCACTGAAAAAAGTGACTCACATTTCTAACCATGGCAGCATCCCCACAGTTACTGTACATGATCAAAATTTGATTGCTTGGCAACTGGCATGTATTTTTGACAACTGCAGCATCCCAGGGTCATGTGATCACCATCTGCGCCCTTCCCAGCTGGATTCTGACAAGCAAAGTCAATGGGGGAAGCCGGATTCACTTAGTGAATCTGCACAATTCACTTAATAATTTCACTGATTCACTTAACAACTTGGCAAAAAGGTCGCAAAACTGGGTGCAGCTTACTTAACAACCATCTTACTTAGCAACAAAAATTCTGGTCCCGATTGTGGTTGTAAGTCAAGGATTACCTGTAGTCAATAGCAGTTCACTATGTTTTATGTTGGTCATCTAGATAAACCTCTTGCTCCCTTGATACACAAGTTTTAATTTCTCCCCATTCAGCTCTACTGATTGTTATGGAAGTGCCCAGCTTTATCACAGTGAGTGAACCCTATTTTGTCTGGCAAGAACCGACCAATTCTGCCCCTTTACCAAAACGAATTTCTCTTCCCCAAAGCTGACCATAAAAGGATGCTTTAAGCAGGTTTCTTTTAGGCAGGAATCTCTCATGTACTGTAGGAATGGAGGATTTGAATCAGAAGAAAGAGACTTATAAAGCAAGATAGGTTTGGAAGAGAAAGACCAGCTAACTTTACCCTAGAAACGTACAATGAAATAATCAACCAACATAATCTAAAGTGCTGTGAAAATGCAGCCTGTGTTGGCAGTTTATTGGTCAACATAAACAGAAAATTGGACTGAGCAGACCATGATGGCACAAAATCAATCCATCAATATTTAAGATGAAAATATCTGGACATCAAGCCTACGGTATTACTGGTTTTTTTTTTTTAATTGTTTGAGACTTCTGCATGCAAAGGATTGGAATAAAGAATATCACTGAGTAGCAAGGATATCTGTGTGTATCTGTGTGTCTCCCAAAAAGTCAACAAAGTGGCAGTGAATTCTATTTTTTACACATGAAAATTGAAAACATGTAAAAAAATCTTTGGTTACAGCAACCATTTTGACTTTTTCAAGTCCCTTTTCTTGCAGATAAGGTAAAGCAAAGGTAAAGGTTCCCCTGCACATGCATGCTAGTTGTTTCCTGCTCTAGGGGCTCATCTCTGTTTCTAAGGGGCTCATCTCCGTTTCTAAGCCGAAGAGCCAGCGCTGTCTGAAGACGTCTCCATGGTCATGTGGCCGGTATGACTAAATGCCAAAGGCGCACGGAGCGCTGTTACCTTCCCACTAAAGTGGTCCCTATTTTTCTACTTGCATTTTTTACATGCTTTCGAACTGCTAGGTTGGCAGAAGCTGGGACAAGTAACGGGAGCTCACTCTGTTACGCGACACTAGGGATTCGAACCGCTGAACTGCCGACCTTTTGATCGACAAGCTCAGCGTTTCAGCCACTGAGCCACCACGTCCCTTTTCTTGCAGATATTCCTGCTCAATACCTTGAATCATTCAACTCATTGTAAACAGTTGCAAAAGCCATGATGCTGGTAGATATGTCTACAAACATCACAATCCTTAATGATGTATTACGAAGAACGCAGGAGGAAAAGTTCCTATTATGGGAAAGATGTGTCAAGAAACCCAAATTAATGAAAACCAAAGTATACCAAAAAACACACCAGTGGCCAAAAATCTATGCAGTAGTTTATTCTCACCCGAAGGCATTACAAGGCTTATAGAAAGATAATAACTATTCCAAAGACTGACACAATGGAATGGGCAGCATTTCATTATTTTCTTCCAATATTGCCAGCTGGATATCCAAATGTTCTGAAGTCACATTTA
The DNA here is from genome assembly GCA_003457575.1 of Thermophis baileyi. NCBI lineage: Eukaryota > Metazoa > Chordata > Lepidosauria > Squamata > Dipsadidae > Thermophis > Thermophis baileyi. The sequence goes on along the minus strand of QLTV01003900.1, from coordinate 1,871,512 downwards.
AGAATTACATTTCAGATTGTATTACATACAGTACATACCTGGGCTCTTTAGGTATCAGGATGATAAAGAGTTATATTTCCCATGTGCTGAAAGCCAGTCCTAGCATAACTAAATGTGGTTAGTCCCATGGTAGTTTAGACCATGGGTTCCCAACCCCCAGGTCATATCCTGGTACTGGGCCACAGCCCGTTTGGAACTGGGCCGCACAAGCAGCTGGCGAGTGTGCGCAGCTGCACTGGCATGAGCGGTGGGCGTGTGCACTCACACACGAAGCTCCATTTGTGCAGGGGCTCATGCAAAACCATCCCTTCCCCCCCCGCCTCCACCACCACTACTGGTCCACAAAGCCGGAAAAGTTGGGGACCACTTTTTTTAGGTTAGACCCATTTATCTCAATTATATAATCAAGACTATGAGACTCCTATGCCGGTTTGGTTCTAGCTACTTATTCAAATTAAAGTTAAATTCTACGTTAATATCTATATTCCTCATTGACAATCTCTACAGTGACAACTAATAATAAAGAGGAAAGAGCTTTGGGTTAATTCGGAATGGTAAGTATAGTGAGAGTTGATTGAGAAGTACTTATAGATGCGGACCTTAATGCTCTAATGAGCTGAAATGACACCAGACTGTGTGCATGGCTTAACAATATACAAGCAGACTGTGATGTGGTAACTGCACTTCAGGTCAGAACTCAAGATGTGTTTTGTAATACAGCTGGATTATGCCTTGCCTAAATGGCTTATAAACCGAATATAATCATTTTAAGCAGGCAATCAGACACAACCAGAAAATATACTTTAGTCTGGATAAAGAGCCAGTGTCATTGATATGTTAGTCTCACAAAATTTGTTTAATCAAGTAGTTCAGAATTTAAAGCTGAATGCTATCATGATCCTAACCTTAGATCTTTAGCTGGTTGTTTATAATATACTGTACATTTACCAATGTACAAGTGTATTATTAGTTCAATGGAGAAGAGATATATGAGGGTTAGGCGATCTTCATTTATGCAGAAAACTGTTTTGCACAGATTACACCAACTTCAGTTCGCAATTAATATCAGGATTCAACACAAATGCTTTTTGAGCAATCATAGATTTTAATTCAAAACTTAGCACTGTCCTGTTGAGAGAATATTCAAGGAGGTTACAAATGCCAGTGGTTGCAATCATAAATGGTAGAAAACAAAAAAGGCCCTAATAGCCAGCTATAAGGAATTAATCTGTAAGGAACAGAGGGGGGGGGGAAACAGGCCCATTCTTAAATGTAATATTAAGTTTTAATTAAAAGGAAAAGATGACCATCCCAAGAGAGTATTGGCAACAAATAGCCTCATCTGTTAAGCTGAAAAGTTCTGCAGTTTTCTGGCATCTGATTAGAAGAGGTTCATTAGACAACGGACACAGCATTCACTGTGGGAGTTCAACAGATGCTTGGAAGAAATATTTTAGCTCCATCTTTACTGTAACTTCTGGAATAAACCCCTAATTGAACCTAGGGTAAATCTATTACCAGATGGCTCTGGTAATAAACTTGTTCCACAACTGTAGCTGAGGAAAGCTCCAGAAGGAGAGGAGACTATCTTCCCAGAATCACTGAAATCTAATGAAAATGATGAGTCCTGCTTTTACCCTTGCAAACCAGAAATCAATCATATCAATCAATCATCTATCTATCTATCTATCTATCTATCTATCTATCTATCTATCTATCTATCTATCTATCTATCTATCTATCTAGCTATCCATCCATCCATCCATCCATCCATCCATCCATCCATCCATCCATCCATCCATTTTTTCTGCAAGGACTTTTATTGGACCATTCTGTTATCCATTTGCAAGTAGGGCTCCAGGAATGGGAAAGGGAAGGCAGGTGGCTATTTCATCCACCAAAAAGTCTAGTGGTACCAATGGGTTTAGGCATAAGCCACAATGTTGACCAGCTTTCGATAGGCAGTATGACAACACAGAGTGTATGCTGTCCTGAGTCATGTGCTGGGAAGCCATATAATTAGATTTAATAAATACAATCAATTTAAAAATTTAAAAATAGAATACATTTCAATTTTTAAAAAAGAATTTTTATTTTTTTTTAAAAAAAAGAATACATTTTCAATTTTAAAAATAAAACACATTTTCAATTTTAAAAACCAGTGTCTATTAAACATCATAAGCAAACTCTGTATCAGGGATCTGTATTGAAAATTCTTATAATGGCTGCTAGAGAGAATACTCTTGAAGTTGAACAGGCAAGACACTGAATCAATGCCCAAGTCTAAACTACTTTCCTGGAAAATATGCCAACTCCACTAGAGAGGTGGTGTGTACAACCTTTATAGATTTCAAAACTGCATTTAGTTCCATTCCTAGGTATCAGTTCTGGGAGAAATTTGTATCATCAACTATTAACAGACATGCTATTTCCTACTCTGTGATTAATGAATTATGCTGTTGGTTTGAGCTCCGAGCTTGGCAATTTGGTTGCAAACGTTTCGTTACCATTCGAGGAGACATCATCAGTACGTTTGGAATTGTGCTCGTCTGTCAGAACACAGGTCTTTAAATACCTTTTTATGAGATGCAAATTAGTCTGAATGTTCTTTGTTCGGATGATTGTGTCTCCTCGAATGGTGATGAAACATTTGCAACCAAATTGCCAAGCTCAGAGCTCAAACCAACAGCCTAAGTACCAACCTGAGTTACTAATATTCAAACACATTTCCACCATTAATGAATTATAACCAGGGGTGTGCTGAAGGAGGTTATTGGAATCCCTCATTAAAAAATGTTACTTCTCAATTTTTTTTCAAACATAGCAGCTGGTTAGCAATATCACTGTGTGACTTAAGTGAGCAGTAGTCGAATGGAACAGAAGATGAAGATGATAAAGAATAACATCAAGGAAAAGGAATCTGAGATAGTCAGACTAGTGTACATAGATGACTACAGCTAACCACAGTATCAAAACCACAAAAGGGGCATTGCAAAGTCATGCTCCCAGCCCTGCCATTTCGTTATTTTGCATTATGACACTGCGTGCCATCACAAGGTCACAATGCATACTTTAGCACTGTCTGTTCTGACCCAGCCTTAGCAGAAGCAAGAAACAAACCCCTTGTCACGAAAAACCCCTCTTTATTTTGTGAATTAATTGCATTCACCCACCGAAAAGTCCAGGCAATTGTCCTTCAAGGAGTTAACTGCAGTAACAGACCTTATCAGTTCCTTGTGATAATTGCAAGGCCGTGAGCTCCCAGCCGAAAGGCTGCAAATTAAGTTCTGGCAAGCAGTCTTTGTGGCACGAAACACAATGAGCAAAATCTTCAGAAATACGAACTGTTGTCTCCTACGACAGCCACTCCCCTTTCCTTCTATTTATTCCCCAGCCAGGGAGGGGCCATTCAGCATCCACCTGTGCTTTGCTTCCCGAGTCAACTCCTTGTCCTCCGTTGTCCCCTCCCCTAACAGCTCTGCGCATACGCACATCTGGAACAGGCCCCAGCTGTTCTTCCAACCCACTTATTTCAGCCACCAAAGGCAGCTGCCTCTCTGGTGGCTGGGAAATGTCAGACAGCACTGGCTCTATCTCTGCATCCGATGCAGAGCATCCATCAGAGCCTTCCCCAGACTCCAGAACTGGCCCAAGTTCCTCCCCAACCTCCTCATTGTCCAAGTCTGCCGCCAGCTCTGCTGGCAGCTGGCAGGCCACAACACTGTCCTTTGTGGTTATCTATGGTGGGAAGCTATTAGAGGGATGTAGAAGAAGAAAGGAGAAAGTGAAGAATGAATAAGAGAGCGGTTGCTGAGCAAGAAGATGGACTTGCTAGCAGAAGAAATGTGAAGAACAAGTAGAGAGAAAATGAAGGAGGAAGAGTTTGTTAATGAGAAGAACAAATGTGGATTGGGGAGATAGTTGCATTGTGGAAGGGTAAGAAGATAACAAAAGGTTATTTACAACACTTTTTGTTGATCCTTGTGATTTTGAAACAAAAAAACCCCCACTTTTGTCTTTTCTTAAAGTGAAGCGAATCGAATCAAAACCAACCAATTTATCACTACAGAACAGAGTTATGGACCATTGATAGTGATGAATACAGAAGTCTCACTACGAAAAGCAGCTCATCCAAAATTCCACTTTGTTGGCATCAAATCCACCCACAATATTTCAAGAGAAAATATAAATGGTTAGTTGTTAAGAAGAAAAATTGGACAATAATATATTTATTGCGACCCTACTTGGATGAAGAGGCTCTCCTCACAGTCACCCATGCCCTTGTCACCTCACGGTTAGATTATTGCAACGCGCTATACATGGGGCTACCCTTGAAGAGTGTTCGGAGACTACAATTGGTCCAGAATGCGGCTGCGCGAGCTGTCATGGGTGCACCTAGGTACACCCATATTACACCTATACTCTGCGAGCTGCACTGGCTTCCTATTGGTCTCCGGGCACAATTCAAGGTGTTGTTTATTACCTTTAAAGCCCTATATGCTGGCGGGCCCATGGGGGAGGGCCTTCTCTGTGGCTGCCCCGGCCCTCTGGAACCAGTTACCTCCTGAGATCTGGACCACCCCCACCCTGCTGGCCTTCCGGAAAGCGGTGAAGACCTGGCTCTTCCGGCAGGCTTGGGGCCGTTGATCTCGCCTCTGTAATTGGCGAGGTCCGGCCATGAAACGGTGTGTATGAGTTTTTTTAACTGTTTTTAACTGTTTTTTATTATGTTTTGTTTTAATGGTTTTTTATATTGTTGTGAGCTGCCCAGAGTCCCTTGGGAGTTGGGCGGCATACAAATTTAATAAATAATAAATAATAATAAATAATTTAAGCATTCATGGTTTGAGTCCATAAAAAGCCCAAAATGTCCACCTGTCCAGTGAATGAATAAACAATTTGATGGGTGCAAATAACAAAGCCTCAAAAAGTTTAATGGGGGGGCGGAGGAAAAACATAAAACCCCCACTTTTACTATTAAGTGAGCATTTACCAATAATAAAAGTTTCAGAAGGATGAAAATGTTCTTGCCTTCAATAATTGATAACAACAGAAAAGACAAGACATTACAATTCATATTTTAATATAGTTTTCAAGCTATAATATTGATGACGCCTTTGAACTGCAAAAGAAAAATAGGAATTGATATTGACAATCATCTTCCCTCACAGTTTTCAGCAACTCATATTGTTGAACATATATTTTGCCAAATAATAAAAAGCAATGAATAAATAAAAATGCAAAAGACTTCATCATAATTGATAAAGCCTTAAGAGGTATGTTTTTAGGGCTTAGAGTTGACTCAGCAGCTGAACTGAAATTTAGTTTCATGGATCTAGTTGATTTTTCTTCTATAACAGCTGAGAATATAATCAGGGTTTAATTCAATGTTTAAAACTGCAGTTTTGATGAGCAATATTTATGTTAAAAATCTCATCAGACTTTGCTCTGATGATGCCAGTACAATATTGGGCAGAAAATCGGTTGCTTTTCTGGCTTGTTGAACAAGGCTTGTTGAACATTTTCCAAATATTACCATAAAGCCTTGCTTAAACCAGCATTTGCAATTGGCTCTGGATGATGCCATCCACAATATATTTAAAAAGCGCCCAAATATTTCTAGAGAAAATATATTCCATTGATCTTCAATCTTATGTCAGATTCAAAAGTTAAAATGAATACATTAGACAGGTTCTAGATTAGCTTTAGTCAGCACAAAGGAGAAGATAAGAACTTGCTATAGATAGACCTCACTTATTTACTGCCTCACTTAGTGACCATCTGAAGTAGAAAAAAATAGCTTTGCGACCAATCCCCGCATTTACGATTGTCATAGCATCCTACAGACATGTGATCACCATTTGGGTCCTTTGTACCTGGCCTGCTGTTGCAATGTTTTACGGTCATGTGATCACCATTTTTGTACTTCACATCTGGCTTGCAACAAGCAGAGTTAATATAGAGCAGGGGTGTCAAACTGGCGGACCACAGGCTGGATGTGCCACGCGCAGGCCACGCCTACCCCAGCTCCGCGAAGGCAAAAAACGTCACGATATGTCACCAGACATCAATGTGACACAGCGAGTTTGACACCCGCGATATGGAGGTTGAAAATAAAATCCTAAATTGTGGTCATATGATGTTTTGCTTGACGATCATCATGCTTCGCTTAGTGACCAAAAGCATACAAGGGAAGTTGTATGCCTGTTGTGGTCACGTAATGTTTTGCTTAGCAGTCATGGTGTTTAGTGACAGAGTTGCCGGTCCCAAATGTGCTCGCTAACTGAAGACTATTTGTATATCCAATTCTATATATGCACTGAGATAAACAATAAAATCTCTGCAATATATGAAATAATGGCAAAATTGAGTTTTTAGTTCATTAATAGCTATAGCAATACCACTTAGACTTATATACCGCTTCACAGTGCTTTGCAGCTCTCTCTAAGTGGTTTACAGAGTCAGCATATTGCCCCTAACAAGCTGGGTCCTCATTTTACCAACCTTGGAAGGATGGAAGGCTGAGTCAACCTTGAGCCTGGTGAGAATCGAACTGCCGAACTGCTGGCAATCAGGAGTCAGCAGGATTAGCTTGCAATACTGCATTCTAACCACTGTGCCACCACAGCTCCTAATGACTAATGGTTTGGAAATTTCTGCGCAGTCAAATGTTTTGAATCAAAAGCTGACATACCTAAAAGAGCCATAATTAATGCCATGCAGACTTTTAAGCAGGGGTGGGTTCCTCCCGGTTCGGACCGGATCGCCCGAACCAGTAGCAACCCGCTGGTGACGTCACTGAAGTGGATCAGCCGGTGCCGGTCCGTGGGCGCCGCCATCTTTTTTTGTGAATTTTTTGTGAATTTTTTACTGTTTGGAAGGTTTTTTCCTGTGCTGCTGCTTGAAAAAGGGCCCCTCCCCCCGGGTTTATACTGACCTTATTCCTTCGCCCGAAGCACAGCTGATCAGCTCCTCAGCTGTGTTTCGGGCTGATTGCAGCTACTGAGCATGTGCGGAAGCCAAATTGCGCGAGGGAATGCGCACGCGCGTGTGAAAATGTCGCGATGCGAACCGGTGGTGAAGGTAAGTGGAACCCACCCCTGCTTTTAAGGAAAGTTTTGGTAAACCCCAAAGACAAGTTTTCCAGTTGGTCAAATGCAGAATTTCAACAGAGGGCCACTCAAAAATAACTTTGCAATGAAAACTCTGCTCTTCTGAGGTGGGGGGGGGGAAACATATACAGTATCTAAATGTCAATTTGACAGCCTGATTTTTGTCAGCAAATTATTTTATGCTCAAACTAAAAACAATCAGCATGAAAACAACACTAGTAATTTACAATATTAAGAGCTTCTAGGCCTTTTTAATTTGTTGGAGCCAATACATGGAAATATGACAAAATAGTTTCATTTATGACTTGAGGGTAAAAAGAAATCAGCTATTAAATTTTGAAATTACCTTAATGACTTCAGGGATTTTGTGAATATAAATCTGGAATCAAAATTATATATTCCTTTAAAAAAAAAAGTAAACATAATGGCAGTGGAGAAGCAGGACAAGGCTGATGAATGACATTATTGCATATGAAAGAAGTAAGTTAACTTCTTACGTAAGTTAGCCGAGGTGGCGCAGTGGTTAGAGTGCAGCACTGCAAGCTACTTCAGCTGACTGCTAGCTGCAGTTCGGCGGTTCAAATCTCACCGGCTCAAGGTTGACTCAGCCTTCCGTCCTTCCGAGGTGGGTAAAATGAGGACCCAGATTGTTGGGGGCAATAGGCTGACTCTGTAAACCGCTTAGAGAGGGCTGTAAAAGCACTGTGAAGCGGTATACAAGTCTAAGTGCTATTGCTATTGCTAACAGTTGGTATAAAACAAACTTTATTGGATTAACTTCTCAGTGGCTCCCAAGTGAAACTTAAAGTGTTAGTTTTGATCTACAAAGTCTTTTATCGATCGGCAACAAGATACATTGAGGATTGCCTGGCAAATGCAGAATGAGCATAACAATGACAAAAGGTTTTAGGAGAAACTATTCTTAAACTCCCACCTTTGCAAAGTAAAAGCCAGAGCTGTGCCAGTCTCTGAAACAATCTCCTTGTGGTGTTCAGATGGTCCCTCCCTGATGGCATTCAGGATGACACTGAAGATGACTTCTGTTGAGTGTTCAAGTTACACTTGACCAAACATTTTAGTTTTTCATTGATTAATTGGATGGGGAAGAATTGATTCTATAATTTTTACTGTCATTTTTAAAATTCTATCAAGTAAACCGCAGAGAGCTGATTCTGATTGACGCAAGATATATATCTGACAAACAACAAATAAACTTAACGACGGTAAACATGCCACCCAGACTCACTTTGTAGGGGAGATGGGCAGCATAAAAATTTAATGGAAAAAAAATAAATAAATAAAGGCAAGTCTTTGGCAAATTGTGACGTAGAACGTTTGTCAAGATTTGGAACTCGAAATTTTGTTGGATGACCAACCCCAGTTTACTTCAAAACTTTGAAGAACCATCAAAGAATCTGCTTGCTGTATGAAACCTGCTTGACCAAAACAATTATTTCAAAATCCCAGGAGGGAGGGGATGCATTCCAGAAGATAAGAGGCAACTCAGTCCAGATATTTTGCGTGAGAGAAAGAAGGTGAAGACAGCCCCTCCCTAATATGTATGTAGATCTTCAGTCTGGCAAGATTTTGTCTATAGGTGTGAAACAATAAAGAACTCAGCTTGGAAGAACTGGCACATGTCAATTTTGATTCTGGGCCTGACATACATCCTTCTGTACCATTCTTTTTATAGACTCTCATGCCTTGGTTACAATGCCTAGTTTAAGGTATCTTCCAGAAAGAGAGAATAAATTTTATACAGGTTATCTTTTAGCAGATTGGTAAAAGAGCAATGACTCGAGTCACTCAGTCACTCAAGCAGAGGTGGGCTGCTGCCGGTTCGGACAGGTTTGGGCGAACCAGTAGTTCAGACCACCGGCTG